>RJWT010022909.1:0-17006 GCA_004365215.1 Cuniculus paca | reverse complement strand
TCAGACTCTTTTACTTTGTCAGGCTCTTTCTGAGAGTTCTGAGGTCCTTTGTGTGGTCAGCTTTGTGCCCACCCCTCTAGCAATGGATTTTCTAATTTCCGCCTTTGTGGATGCCTCTCTGGTCCCACTTTCAGGGGCTGCTCTCTGGTGGTGGGAAGCCTTCTCATGCGTTTCAGCTTGAACGGAGGATGTTGTCCCCTTTCCCATTTCCTGTTAGTTTCCTGACCAGAGCGCCCCCTATCTGCCTCTGGAAAGGAATCCCCCAGGATACTGCAGACTGCACTGGTTGTACCATTCAGGGCTGCAGGAAGACCTAGGATCTACGTGCCCTGTGGACTTGTGATCACTAAAGACAGAGGAGCTGGAAAGCTGTTTGTTTAAATTTACACAGAATCCGGGATGTTGGAAATGCATGGGTTTACTCTGTTTGCATTTACACAACCATCTCTTATAAAGCTCACATGATCGGCTTAGAAAAAGACCTAACGTCAAACATTTTAGAATTGTTTTCTTAGAATCCAGATAACTTATATGAAAGAATGATGACATTTATAAGAGAGTCATGCATTTCGGGAGGTTGTGAGGGCTGGGAAGAAAGTACTACATAACCTCCATGTAAGTGCATGCATGTGGACCTATGTTCTTCACCTGTTTCCCTGCAGAATTTTCTTTCCAAGCAATGGTACGGAGAGATTTCCCGGGACACCAAGAATTGGAAGATCATCCTGTGTCTGTTTATCATCCCCCTGGTGGGCTGTGGCTTTGTGTCATTTAGGTATGAGCCAAGGCACACAGTCGTGTGGGCAAGTGTGTTTGTGTGTAAGTGCATCTGTGTGTGTGTGTGTGTGTGCATGCTCTTGTGTAAATGCTTGCAAGCCCTAGGACTTAGGACATTCACTACAGTGTCCATGCATGTGGTCGCCATCTCCCTCGGATTTTCCTGGCTTTCACTTCACATAGGTAAAGGTAAGGTCTTGTTTTCAGTATCCAAGGCAGAACCTGGCTTTGTGAATCACAAAGTGCCCAGGGTTGACTTCTGGCAGGGTCGCTCTTAGGATGCAGCTGTTACCCGTGCCTTCCTCCTGGCTTGGGTGTGGATTTACTTGTGCGCTGGGAGGGCTGCAGCTCCAGCTGCGCGCATGCGTGGGTGCTGACGCTGCCCCTGCCTCTCCGTGCAGGAAGAAGCCTATTGACAAGCACAAGAAGCTACTGTGGTACTACGTGGCCTTCTTCACCTCCCCCTTCGTGGTCTTCTCCTGGAACGTGGTCTTCTACATCGCCTTCCTCCTGCTGTTCGCCTACGTGCTGCTCATGGACTTTCACGCAGTCCCGCACACCCCGGAGCTGGTCCTCTACGCGCTGGTCTTCGTCCTGTTCTGTGACGAAGTAAGACAGGTAGGACGGTCGCAAAATCGGCTGCCTCTCGGTGTCCTCGGTGGAGGACCAGAAGTTGCTTCTAAAATTCAAGTCCACGCTTCCCCAAGATAAGCGTTCTCCTGGTTGGTGGTGCGTGAAGCTGAAGGCCCGTTTGCAGCTCTTAGCAATCTGGGGGATCTCTTAGCTCCAAGTGGGCCCCTGGGCGCTGCTGAACGCTCCGGGATGGAGGTGGATGAGTCAGGAACGGAAAGCGATCAAGAGAGACCGCGAAGTTCTTGCCGTCATCAGGAGCCATCTGCTTCTTGCCATTGCCATCTGGGTAGGGGGCAACAGGACAAGTGTCAGGGCAGCCAGGAGGACTTTCCAGCGGAGGCTCTTCACGCGCGGCAGGTCACAGTGACGCTGTGTTCAAGCCACGTGATCCCTGTGGGCTTCAGGGAGCGCGCGCGATTCGTCCATCGCGCTCCTCTGCAGTTTCCAGCGATCTGTGGCTTTTGGCCTCTGTCCCACTGCTGAATCCAGTAACTGTTGAGGAAGTAAATGTTAATCGCATAAGGCAGTGCCATTGCTAAACCCTTAGGAAGACGCATCCTGGAAAACCCTTGCAGATTTACTAATTCGTGCATGTCTGACAAAGGCTGTTGCTGGCACTTCTGTTGCCCTTTCTGAGACCAAGCCTCAGAATTTATCAATTCAGCAAGTGCTTCCTAGCTACTTACCACACATAGGGTACTTCTGGTCTGTGAAGTGCTAGGCTTGGTGCTAGAAGAGATTTGGAAGGGCAAAGAATGCTGTTCTTGTGCTTACAGAGTCCCCAGTCATCCAAGGACCCTAAGCTGGTTTCAAATGGCATGCCAGCTATGGTCGACTTTTTGGGGTTACCATTTCCTGGGTTGAGAAAGATTCTGAGGTCCACTGGTTCTCAGCAGGGCAGTGTCTTGATTAGGTAGACATGTCTGCTGTGGGAAGTGGGAGGATGCTGGTGACAGTGCCCCATGCAGCCTTTTTGGGCCTAGTAGGTCAGAGATAGGGAGGGAGCAGGAGTTGGGGTGCAGAAGGAGAAAGAAGATGCTAAGCAACAGCAGCCAGAGTTAAACACAAGACTGTCGGGCTTCCTGCGCTGCAACAGCTCCCCCCCCACAACAGGGTCCTGCTGAGGTGCAGAGAGTTTCTGTGACCACGCAGCCGCAGAAAGCCCCAGGCGCTGCCTCCTGAGGCCACACCTTCTGGATTTTTTGTTGGGCTGCCTGAAGCAAGCCCCAGGACTGGCTGGCTTCACGCAAAAGTGCATTGCTCACAGTTCTGGACAGCAGAGGTCCAAGGTCAGGCTCCCCTGTGCCAGTGCCGAGAGGGCGCTGTCCTGACCCTCCCCTGGCCTGATGGTTCCATTCCTGGGCTCGCTGAGGCAGCATGCTGAGCCGGCCTCTTGTCTACATGGTGTCCTCCCCGTGTCACGTCTCTGTCCCGGTTTCTCCAGTCCTGTTGGATCAGGGGCCAGTCCACGACTTCATCTCCACTTAGTTACCTCAGCAATGGCTCAGGTTCCAAATAAAAGTCCCATTCTGAGGTCCTGGGAGTGAGACTTTCAACCCGAGGACACCTTGCACGGTATCTCTGTCCTTCAGGGGACACCCTGCCCTCGGCTCTCTTTCTGATTTTCCACCTAATTTGATCTTTTTTACCTTTGGCTTCTTCTCTCCTGCATGGGTGCCTTCTTACTGCAGGAAGCCGCAAGAGGAACAGGAAGAGGCAGCTCATGTGGAGCCGGGGCAGCCCTTGGACGCACTGACCCTGATAGGGGGTCCTGTGAGGTCCTACAGGTGCCGACATGCACTCTGTCATTGCACAGAGTGCCACGGTGCAGGAGTGACTCAGTGTCAGCACTGGTTCCCAGGTCACCTCGGGGCTGACACAGGAGCTGGCATCTTCAGGGTGCTGAAAAGTGTGCGTGTTTAATAAAGGATTGGGCATGGCAGGGTCCACTCCAGAGCTCTGTGCCACCTGGTAGCCATGGTGACAGCTCAGGGAACAGAGCCGGGGAGAGGGAAGGTGCCTGACCACACCCTCTGGCCCTGGGTGCCAGGGGTGTCCTTCCTTGGTGGGAAGCCCAAGGTCCTTCCTTTTATTTTTGATGCATTTTCTCAGCTTTTATTTTTATTAGTATGTGTTTGTGGTACACCATGCTTATTTTCCTTGTGTGAAGTGGGTGTATGGACATAGCACATCCAAATTCCCTATTCATCGCCCGCCCCTTGCCTCCCTCTACCTCCTGATCCCCTTCCGATTTGAGAAAGATCTATCTCCCTACTTCCTCTTATCTCTCTTTCATTTTGCTCTTTATTTATATTTTGGATTTCTCATATAAGAGAAACCATGTGATGTTTAAGCTTGTGTGTCTGATTTATTTTACCTGACATTATGATCTCAAAGTGCATTCATTTTCCTACAAATGACTCAAGTTTTTTCTTCATGGCAGAGTAGTACTCCATTTGTGTAAATACATTTTCTTTATCCATTCATCTACTAGTGGACATATATGCTCCTTCCAAGATTTTGTTATTATTTGTGCTGCTGTAAATGTGGATATACATATATATATATATATATATATATATATATCCTCTATCTATCTATCTATCTATCTATCTAATATCTATCTATCTATCTATCTATCTATACCATTGTAATATGTTGTCTTTAACTCTTTCAAGAAGAAGGGAAACAGTTGGGTCAAATGGAATTTGTAGTTTTAGTTTTCTAAGGAATCTGCACACTGATTTCCACAGTGGTTGTACCAGTTTTCACTCCCGCCGACCATGTAGAAGCGACCCTTTTCCCCTGCAGTCTCACCAGCATTCATTATTTGAATTCTTCGTGATAGTCACTCTTTCCAGAGTGAGATGTAATCTCAGTGTTGTTTTAATTTGCATTTCCCTGGTGACCAGAGGTGCTGAACCTTTCTTCGTGTATTTATTAGCTAGTTTTACTTTGAGAAGTGTCTGTGCATTTCAGTTGCCTATCTTTTGATTGGGTCTCTTATTTTGGAGGAGGGTCAAATTTTTGAGTCCTTTATATATTCTAGATATTCATCCTATTTGGGGGGAATAGTTGGAAAAAATTTTACCCCTTCTGTAGGTTGTTTCTTTCCTAACTCTGTCAGTTATTTCTTTTGCTGTGAAGAAGCTTTTTAATTCAGCAGGATCCCATTTGTTGATTCTTGGAACTATTTCCTGGGCCATTGAGGTTCTGTCCAGAAAGTCCTTGCCTCTGTCTGTGTTTTCAAGAGTTTTACCTATTTTAATCTTCCAGCAGGTTAAGTGTTTTCAGTTTTAACACTTAAATTTTTGGCCCATTTTGGTTTTAGTTTAGTGCATGGTGAGATCTATGCGTCTATACTGCAGTTTTCTGCTATTTTCACAGCACCACATAATAAAGAGGCTGTCTTTCTTCCAGTGTATATTTTTGGCTCCTTTGTCAAAGACCGAAGATACTTTATACCTGGGTTTCTGAGCCTTCTGTTCTATTCCATTAATTTATATATCTGCTTTGGTGTAAGTGCCATGCTGTTTTATCACTGTAGCTTTGTAGTGTAATTTCAAATCTAGGATTATGATGCCTCCCGCTTTGCTCTTGTTACCTGGGACTGCTTTTGCAATTCTGGGTCTCTTCTGGTTCCATGCAAATTTAGGGATTATTTTCTTTGAAAGATGCTGTCGATATTTTGATTAGGGTTGCATTAAATCTGTATACCAGTTTTGGAAGCAGGGCCACTTTGGAAATTCCTAAATCCTCCTCCTGCTTCTCCTCACTGCTCAGCCTCCCACAAGGAGGTCCCCAAGTCCCCCCTCGCGTCCTGCCTCCTGTGGTATGAAGACACAGCTTGGAACCTGCCAGGCACACCCAAGTGCATTTGGTCCCTTCGGGCCTCTGAATAAGCCATGAAACTGAGAAGAAGAGTTTACTCTGGGTGCCTTTGGAAGACACCACATGGCCTGGTGGAAGAAGATTGGAGGCCTGTGTTGGCCTAAGCCAATGACTTTATTCATCCCTTCTTTCTTTCAGCAAATATTTACTGACTACCTGCTGCGTGCCAGGCGCTGTCATAGACGCTGGGGCACATGTCTCCACTCATAAGAAACTTTCTGCCAGGGTCGTTTCTGAGTGTTCTCCAGCGGGGAGATAAGCAAGCCTCCACCGAAGGGGGGTGGGGTCCCGAGGGCCCGCTGTGGGTCACAGATGTCCCCACAAACAGCTGTGAGGTCAGCTGTGCGGGGTCTTGTAGGAGTTCGGTTTGGAGGCTGTGCGCAGGGAGGACACAGGGCGGGGGCACGGGTTGGTTAGGAGCAGTGAGGCTGTCAGGGGAAGGATAAGGGGCCTGATTCGGGGGAGGGTCATCTTGGGGCTGGCTGCGTCCCCTGTTCTGTCCGCCTTCGTGGGTGGCATTTGACGCCAGAGGAGTCGCGGGGGCGTCCGCCCGAGGTCCCCCTCTTTCTCTTTAGAGCGATCCGTGAGGCGCTTTACTGGCCGATCGCGCCCTGCGCCTGGGGTCTGCAGGGTGGGTGCAGCCGGGCCCTGGGGTCACTGCCTGCCTCACCACACTGCAAAGCCCTGCGGTTCCAGAGCCCGACACGCGGCGTCGCTGTTTCCCCTTGTCTGCGGCCCCTTGGCTCGGTTTCCCTGCAGAGCAGGTCTGCGGGCCTCCTGTCATGAACCAGGTTCACACTGGGGTGGGGGGCGCAGCTCCAAGCTGCTGCCGCCTGCTTCCCGCGGTGTCTGACCCGAGGCGGGGCCCTGTGTGCTAATCCGCCCTGCAGCCACCAGCGCCTCGCAGCCCCGGGGTCGCTGCATCCGCGGGTCCTGCGACGCGGGTGAAGGACGCGCCTGGCCTTTGCGAGTACAGCCGGGTCTTCTGCCCGGACAAGAGGCCTCTTTTCATTAAAAAATAAATAAATAAAATAAATAAATAAATAAGCAAGCAAATTTTCTCTCCACGGCGTTGCCCTGGAGCCCCGGAGCTGTTCCACCCACAGCGTCGCAGGCTTCTGGCAATCCCCCGGCGAGGGCGGGTTCCGTGTCTTTCATTTTATTATTATTAGTAGTAATTTTTGTTGTTGTTGTTGTTTGTTTTTTGTGGTACTGGGATTGAACCCAGGGCCTCTGCACTGAGCTACAGCCCCAGCCTTTTTGGTTTTATTTTGTTTTAAGACAGGGTCTGGCTAACTTGCCCCGGCTGGGCACCAGGTACGATCCTCCTGCCTCAGCCTCCCAGGATGCTGGAATTGCCGGCGTGCACACCATACCTAGAGGAGTTTCCTGTTGTCTCGACTGCTTGCACCCAACCTCACGGGATCTCTGTGGGTCGGGAGCAGCGACGGGGAAACACAGAGCTGTGAGGATGCCAGCCAGGCAGGGCAAACACCTTCGCTTCAGGCGACCTTGACGTCAGAGGCACTGCAGGGAACAGGGGAGTCCCCACTAGAGAGGCAGGCGTGGATAATCCTTTCTCTTTGTCATGCGCAAATTTTTTTTTAAAGTTTCATTCATCAAGAGGTTTTACTCCCATGTACCAAAAAATGCATAATGAATACTCCAATCTGTGAAGGCAACAGTCTGCTTGACTTCCTCTAGAATTGTGCAGTCGACAGTCTAGGGCACTGTGCACGGCAGCCCGGGTGTTTCCATTTGCTCTCACGGATCGTAATTCAGTGCGTTCATCCTGAAAGGGTGGGAGGATATGTGAGTCCTTTTTCTAGATTTTCCCAGCAATGCAGGGAAGAAAGAAGAGCTGCGTGTAGTTCAGGCTGCTTTCCGGTCCCCTGGAGAAGCTTGGGGCTGTGGCACATCACTGGCTCCAAGAGGACCTGGAAAACATGGGCGGATTTAAGAATGGGATGTGTCTGTGCTGCTGACACCCTTCCTCTGTCCCCTTCTGTCCTGCAGTGGTACATGAACGGGGTCAATTACTTCACCGACCTGTGGAACGTTATGGACACGCTAGGGCTCTTTTACTTCATAGCGGGAATTGTGTTTCGGTGAGTAGCTCTCGTGGTTTTTCTCCAACCTCAGGCATTTTGGTCACAAAAGTAGAGAAAACCCGTTGGACCTTTGAGGCCCTGGGACGTCTGTTGCTTTGTTTCCCAGGAAAGATTGTTAGGAGCAGACCTCCTGGAGGGACAGCTTGGTGGCATCCAGCTGTGTCCCAGGTCCTGCCCCTCTGGTGTCTATGATAAAAAGGGATTCTTCATGATTTTCTCTGTTCTTAGAGGTTTTCGGGAGATGATGACGAGGATATTTTAGATCTTACAGTATCCGTTAGTTGAGGGCCACGTAACCCTTTAAAATGCCCTTGATTTTGACTTGAATGCTGACTATGGGGCCTGCCCTTCTGGTGACCACCATATTTCCTCAATTTTAGAGCCCAAGTGTGAGGTTAAACATGCAAACCCAGAATCATCCTCAAAGGTAAAATACAAGGTGCATTCCATGTGATAAGGGGTCAGCATACACCCAAGTCTTGGTTTACAGTACCTGTGCCTATACACGCAGTGCAACTTTAATTTTTTTTTCAGTGTTGGGGATTAAACCCAGGGACTCACTGTCTTAATTACTTTTCTTGTGGCTGAGACTGAATGCTTAACACCCAAAGTTAAATGAGGAAAGGTTTGTTTAGCTCACAGTTTGTAGAGGTTTCAGTCCATAACCAGCTGGCTCCAAGGCAGGGTAGCCTGGCAGAGAAACAGTTCATGGCAGGCAGAAGACAGCAAAACAAGCAAAGGCCTTAACGGTGTCTTTCTGTGCCTCTTACACTCTATCGACACTGGGATTACAGTGGTGCCAAATCAATCAGTTGACTGATTTAGCAGCCCCATCTCCTTAATCCCAGCACCCTTAATGCTAGCGCTGTACCATGCGCGAATCAGTCACATACAGTAGATCCAGCTAGACAAGTGCGGTACCACTACGCCACACCCCCAGCAGCTACGCTGCACATAGGTTTGAGATAGGATTAGTGGCAGCATCCGAGTAATCCCATAGCACGACTTTGCGGCTAACTATTCTTATTTACACGTACAAAGTATAGAGAACCCTTTCCTGTCCTTGTCATGGTCCAGGAAGGCTTATATTTGTAACCCAAAGGAGAAGTTATTGGAATTCTAATCAGTTAATTCCAATCTCCCACTTCCAGTGCAACTCACGGTGAGAAGAAAGACACTGAGACATATAAACAGTGGTGGGGAGTCAAGGGGTCCTAAGTCCAGGTGAGATGGTGTTCACCGGAACAAAGGCCTCGACCCAGAGCCCTTCCCAGGTTTTATTAATTCTCCCTGAGGGGAGTGGCTGGGGGATGAGTGGCAGTGAGAGTGGTGGGAAATACGTGACTACCATGACTACCATGAGCTGGGCTAGGTAGGTCTGAGGTCACCTTTGCGATATGCAGAGGGCAAGAAATGCAGAGAGAGCACTCTGCATAACACAGCCGAGGTGGTATCTAATAATCTGGGGTTGGTGCTTCAGTTCTGATGCACAATCCTTTTTGCCCTGGGAAGTCACAGCCTCTTTCTCGAGGCTCAGTCCCAGTCGACAGCGTGGAGCACGGCTCTCCATCCCACCAGTTCAACCACGTATTTTGGGGGGGGGTCAGTGGGCGGGATAACACTGACCTATTATTTGCTTTAGAAATTACACATCATCTCCTCAGCCAGCCCCATTTACATTGCTTAAAGCCAATTGAAGGGACAAAGAAATAGCCCGGCCAGCTCTGTGCAAATCAGTAAATGGAGACAGGGCCAAGTTTATGCACAATGGAGATGGGTGCTCTTCTTTTCAAGGAGAGTCAAGGAGAGTCCTCTGGGTGGTTCCCCACACACAGGGCAGGTGCTTTCCCTCCAAGTCAAGGGGAACCAGAACTCAGCATCTTCCTCCAGCGATCTTGCTCTCTGATTGGATTAAGGGTCCTGGCATGGAATCCTAATTGATTTCTAGATCATTCTGGAGAGCATTCACAGCTTTCAGTGGACGCAGTAGCAGGCGGTTAGCTCATTGTGTGATCTGGTGAGAAGGAGCAACATTTTTAGGGGGCAGCTGCAGGGTCAGGTCCTCTGGGGCTTGGTGCTGGCTGGGGTCAGCATCACTGTCAACACTTGTGACCCAGGAAGTGGCAGAGACTGCAGCTGGTTCCCACAGGAGCGCAAGGACCAGGGTCTGGGGAGGAGGGAACTCAGGAGCCCAGCTTCAGGCTGTGTCCTTCTACCCTCCCATCCTCTGGAGCCCACGAAGGCAAGACGGTGGCCCGCAAGCCATGCACCTGGCCCCTTTCCACTTGCTCAGCCTCCTGGAGCTCGGTCATTGCCTGAGTTTGGTTATTTTTAAAAACCAGACTTTGAAATGTTTTGGTCAGCATCTCACAGATTCTTCTCCTCTTTCCATAGGCTCCACTCTTCTAACAAAAGCTCTTTGTATTGTGGACGGGTCATTTTCTGCCTGGATTACATCATATTCACTCTAAGGCTGATCCACATTTTCACTGTAAGCAGGAATTTAGGACCCAAGATTATAATGTTGCAGAGGATGGTAAGAGTCAGGAGCACCGTGACCATCATTTCCCTCGCCCTGGTTGGGGTCCCATGGATGGGGGTGGGAGTGTGCTGTCTGGGGGGCAAATGCTGCATTCATGGGGAGTCAGGATTGGGAAGGTTTGCCTTCCAATCCCTGGGTTTTAATCAGGGCTCCCCTGTGTTAAAACATCAGGCCAGGCTGTGAGAAGCTGATGGTGTCCTTGTGCGCACCACTCACAACCACTCGAGTTGCAACAGGGCCCAGCAGGGGAGGGACTTGTGTACTATTTGTACAGATGTGGACAGCAGAGTGCAAGCAGGTCGGCAGGGTAGTCTAGAGACAGATATGTATATTTATTAAAACTGGAGATTGAACTCAAGGCCTTTGCACTGAGTTTTGTTATTTTTATTTGGAGACAAGTTCTTGGTAAACTCCCCCAGGCTGGGCTCAAATTTGTAGTCCTCCCACCTTAGCCTGCCGGAGCGCTGGGATTACAGGCATGCACTGCCCCACCCAAGACCAGCCTTGCTTTCTACCCACCCCCAGAAAAGAGTTCTACACTGGCGACGTGGCTTTCCTAAGCCAGTTCCTGGCAGATCCCTCTCTACTTTTCTGTCTCGAAATCAGACGGGCGTTTGCATTACTCATCGGCAAGCTCCTCTCTCCAGTGCTGAGGGCGAGTCTGTGGTTTTAACTCAAAGCATAACTGAGGCATCCCATCACCATGAAGTCATGCTGCATGTGCACAACACTTTGGGAGAAAGACTCAGTGACCATTCCTGTCTAACAAGGACCTCATTTAGAGGCTCCTAAGAATGGCAGGATCATGAGGTGTAGCCAGAGAGGATGTGGGTCTGCTTTTGTTTCTGAGCTGCTTTGGAGACTGGCGAGCAGAGATGCATCAGCTGGGTTGACTCCTGCACAGTACGTGTCCCGTGACCCGAAGGCAATGATCTTTTCAGTTAGTGACCAAACACTGGGTGCTGAAGACCTGTGCCTTTTGCCACATAACGGTGCCACCCAGGGCACCATCCTGACCCTGGTCTGATGTTCCCCCTTGGCAGCTGATCGACGTGTTCTTCTTCCTGTTCCTCTTTGCGGTGTGGATGGTGGCCTTTGGGGTGGCCAGGCAAGGGATCCTGAGACAGAATGAGCAGCGCTGGAGATGGATCTTCCGCTCGGTCATCTATGAGCCCTACCTGGCCATGTTCGGCCAGGTGCCCAGTGACGTGGACGGTGAGCCTGACGTGGGTGGGGACAGTGGTCCTGGGAAGAGGCAGTTGTCCTCCTTGGACCTCTGGCTGGCTGTCAGACCGTAGCTTCAGATGTGCACAGCCAAAACTGAGTCCAGTGTCAGGGATTGAAAAGTCATCCCTGAAAACCTTTCCTTCGTTCCTAAGTAAGAGCTTACGCTGTATGCACTGTTTCACATTTTAAACCTTTTAAAAAGACTATTTCTCATACTTTTGACAGCAGCAGAAGCAACAGGCCTCACTAGTTTAGAAAAGAGGGCTGTGAGTAGGACTTTCCCACACAACGAGTTAGTTCAAAAAGAGCAATTTGGAAGATTTGCATCAGAACCTGGAATTTAAACTTCCGGCACTGACTTTCTGGCAGCTTGAGTCTTGGGGCAGCCAGAGGTGGCACAGATGGCTTCAGCTGGCCCGCACCCAGCTCGCAGGAGGAGAGTGTCGGGCACACCCAAGCCCGGGCATGCTTTGGATGAACGTGTGCCTGCGGTGCTGACAGTGCCCTGCCTTGTCATTCGCAGTCTCGCCACCCTAGATGGTCCTGGCGGTGTCCCCGAGGTGGTGGCATCCTGGCCTGCCCCAGGTGGTGGCATCTCTCAGTTCTCTCACTTGGTCTCTGTCCTCCATGCTGCAGCCGCTTTCTGGATCTCAGAAACAGCTCTTCCTGCCTGCAGCACTGGAAAGG
This sequence comes from Cuniculus paca, assembly GCA_004365215.1. NCBI lineage: Eukaryota > Metazoa > Chordata > Mammalia > Rodentia > Cuniculidae > Cuniculus > Cuniculus paca. Next base: position 5,138 of record RJWT010022909.1, on the reverse strand, counting down.
CGCCTTGTCATTATTCCCAGTCCACACTCTGTCCTTGCCACTGTCTATGAGTGGCTGCGCTTTGTTCTCAGCCCCCCTCCCCACGCTGGTCGTTTTCTGCCCATGTGGGAGCAGCTCCTGGCATCTAATGAGCAAGCGACACGAAGGACCGTGGGCCTGGTTAGCCGCTGCGTGCTGTGTGGCCTTGGGAAGTGACTCTGCCTTTCTGTCTTTCCTTTCTGCTATGGGTCAGGGCACTATCAGATGGGGCTGGGGTCTGTGTCCTCTGAAATGCTAAGGCACATCTCGGCACGACCGGGTGAGAGGTCACCGCAGGTCTCTCTCCCTGAGAGCCCGGCTCTGTGCGCATCAGAGCCTGATGCATCCTTGACGCTTCCTTCCATTCCGTCCCCGGGGTCCAAGTCCTCGGCTAGTTTTGTTGAGTTCAGCTCCCACCGCTTTTGAAATTTGACTGCTCCCTCCCATGCCCGCGGCCAGCCCCGAGCTGTTCCCTCGCCTGTCTGCCCGCATCTCGCTCACAGCCTCCTCACCTCCCGCTCTGGCGCCTTTGGAGCCGTGCTGCAGACAGAGTGCAGTCAGGCGGCTTCCAATGGCTCTTAGTGCAAACATGTAGGCCTCACATATCTGGTCCCCGGACATCTTATGCTTTCACTGGGGTGGGGGATTGATGCTTTCACCCCACCTCCACTGCCACAGGGCCTTGGCATGTGCCGCTGCCTCTGTTAGGATGCTCTGGGCAGCCACTCCTCCCTACTCAGTCAGGTTAGTGCCTGCTCATCCTTCTACCCTCAGCTTGGAGCCTCTTCCTTTTTGGGAAGCTGTTTCTGGGTGATCTGTCTCCGTGCAGAAGGTCACCTGCAGACCCAAGCACGTTGGAAGCTCTGGAAGGCACAGGACAGACCTGCATTACTCTCCTTGGGTCTTGAGCTTAGCATAGTCCTTGGTTCACAGCAGCGGCTCAGTAAAAAGCAAAGGACCAGGTGGATCTAAGAAGTCCGCCTTGTTTGGGTTGAGCGCTTTGGGACAGTGTCGGAGATGTCCCACAACCTTGGTCTCACGTGCCCTGGGATGTGGTGGCCTCACTCAGCCTCTGGGCTCTGCACCCTCAGGTACCACATACGACTTTGCTCGCTGCACCTTCACGGGCAACGAGTCGAAGCCCCTGTGCGTGGAGCTGGATGAACACAACCTGCCGCGCTTCCCCGAGTGGGTGACCATCCCGCTGGTGTGCATCTACATGCTCTCCACCAACATCCTCCTGGTCAACCTGCTGGTCGCCATGTTTGGGTACGTACGCAGTCCTGGGTGGGGGCGGGCAGGGGCGGCATGCTGACAGAGGTCCAGCGGGAGCAGTTCGGAGCAGGGATCATTGGGGAATTGGTGGGCCACACGTGTGGGGGTGCAAGGGGCTCCCGTGGAGTCCCCAGAAGGTGCCTTATGCTTATTTCACACCAGTGACAAGTGCCTCTGCTGCCCCACCAGCAAGTCCATACTGTGCTGTACCTAGCACGGTGCAGTGCCACCGACGCGGTGGGTGGTAAGTACAGCAGCTCATCTCCACGGTGCCTTGTATTCCATGCGACTCAGTGGTCCAGAGTCTAGTGTTTAAAGGGTTTTAATGAGCTGCTGCTTTAAATATTTCAGTGTAAATAAAGACACAAAGAGCAGAGCCATGAGAGTGACTCTTTGGGAGCTGATGGCTAAGGAGGACGAAGGAGAGCGTGTGGGAACTGTGAACTATTTTTCCTGGGCTTGGCAGTTTTCTTTAATGTACTTAGAAAATGATGCTTTTCATTTCTACTTCTTCTGTCTTAGGAAGGTTTCAAAGAGCCCTATGTGGTAGTTTTCATGGGAGACCTTGTTTTACACTGTTCCTTTAGTAGCCAGTTATTTTACGTACACAAATTCTGGAACAGACGCCTTACAAAAATATGTAAATTTAAGAAATTATTCAGTGAGGCTTGATGTGGAAGAGGAGTTTGTCAATACCAGAAACTCTGAAACCATGAATGGCAAGGTCAACATTTTTGGTCTCATAAAACAGTTTTTTTAAGAGAAAAGAAACTGCAAATGAAGTGCTAAAAGCTGGGTATGGTGGTATGTACTTGTAATCCCAGGACTGTGGGAGTGTGAAACAGGAGGATCACAGGTCCAAGGTTAGCCCGGGCAATTTCATAATTTAGCAAGACCCTGCCTCATAAAAAAAAATTTTTTTTAAAGGGCTGGGGGTGTAATTCAGTGCAAAGGCCTGGGTTCAATCTCCAGGTCTGCAAAACAAACACACAACGCAAAACAAAGCGAAAACGGAAGTGGATTGAGGAGGATGTTCACAATGCATGTGATGAACAGAAGCTAATAAAGCAAGAACCCTTGAAAATATATAAGAGGACAAGCCCAGAGAAAATATGTTAGAAGAAATGAAAAAATTCAGAGAAGAAAAATTCAGGTGTTCATTAAATAGATGGAGGGGACTCAGCCGGGTAGACAGGAAAATCCTGAGATGTTGGTTCTGAACTCATTTGATGGAGTTCAGGGGGTCTCAGCCTCACTCATGGAGCTCTAGCTGCTGCTAACTCTCTGGAAAGTAATTTGAGGATAGCTGCTAAAAGGAAAAACACATGCTCTTTTGATCTGACTGTGTCATGGCTGAGAATCGACCCTACAGATTTATGGACCAAGGTGTTTATTGGATCCTTAATGCTCGCTCTCGAGTAATGATGGAATAAAGTTGTTACATCTGTGCAGTGGGATATTACACAGATTCTAAAGAGACAAAGTTAGACCTCCATTTACGGGAAGGGTGATACATTTTCATATGAAGCAAACTGTAAACTAATTTTATCATATGATCTTCTTTCCTACCAGCAAAAGGCAATGACTTAAACAATCAAGTATATCTTGTAGTTGTTACGATTGCGTATTATTTTTGTAATTTAGAAAAAGAGAATGAGGAAAAGACCGTTGTTGCAGAGAACTCTAAGATTCAGATAAAGGCTACAGATGCAGGGTGCTGCTTTGTGGTCCAGGGGCCTCCCTTTGGGTGGGACTGGGTGGGGACCTGGACCTCTGGGGACATCATGCATCGGTAGAGCTGTGCTGAGCGCGGCATCTGGTCTCCTGCCGGCCAGAGGTAACCCCTCTGCTCTGGTCACAGTGATGCGCCTCAAACATCCTTGCTCTGTTGAAAGCCCTGGGAGGATTTCCTCTTCCTTCATAGGATTCAGGGTGAATTTCACATCCTTAGCTTTCCGCAAGGTCCCTTGGGACCTGGCTCCTATATACACCTCCATGCCAGTTTGGCTACTTGTCATCCTGTGGTTTCTTCCCTACCCGTGGCGATCTGTCACCCCTGATGTGGTCACCCATGCTGGTCCTCCTGTCCACATTGCCAGCTTCCCCATGCTGCATCCCCAAAGCCCTTCCTATTTCTCAGAGAGACCCCTCGGGCACCCAAAGCAGTGTCCTCTTCAACCGTAGTGGCCTTTTCTGCTTCTGGACAATGAACTCTGAGGATGGAGACTGGGACGGAACCCGAGCACCCAGCTCTTTGTGATTCGGTTGGTGGAGAGCGAGAACGGGGTGCTCTTCTGCGGCTGCTTCATTGCTCAGCTTCCTGGGACAGCAAGAGGGTCATCACAGAAACGCACAGCCTCTGTCCCAGGCAGGTGCCGGGACCACAAGGGTCCTGTGTCCGTTGGCCTTGTGTGGGTGTAAAGTGGGAATATGTCACACTGTCCCTCACTACCCTTAACTGATGGCCCGCAGGGACTCAGGAATCCCTCACAGACAGCCAGATAGTGTCACAATGTCCAAATGTTCAGCACCACCGAACGTCTGAGTGAACAGAGAAAAGGTGACAGGTGACTATGTATCTACAGGCTGGGAAGGATGAAGGCCTCATCAGGCCCCACACTTGAAGTGAGGGCAGACAGAATATGGCTGGTCTGGGGTCTTGTTTTATAGTGGTGACATAACCCATCACTGGGTAGTGCTGGTGAAAACCCAACCACCGAATCTGTCTACAGAAATCAGACACGAAGGCCAGCAGCTCCCAGTATCATGGCCCTGGAGTTGCAGGAACTCGGGAAATCTCAGAAAGGGTGCAGTTCACAAAAGCTGTTCAGGAGGGTCACTTCCCTTTTGTGATCTGCATCGTGGCCATGAAATGATAGAATTTGGAGCCGGGAGGGATGGGAGGCCAGCCTGGTGCTTTCCCGCTATGGAGAAGGAAGTCTGGACATCATCATCATCGCTGGTCCTCTCCACGCATCTGGCATAACTCTGGTCTCATCTGTCGAGACTGTGACCATTGCTCCCTACCCCACTGTGCCCCCATTCAGGGCTTGCAGCTGACAGCTGGGGATACCCGATGGATTCAGGAGTTGCATTTTCACCAGCACTACCCAGTATTAAGGCTGACGGGGATATGTCACCACTATGACAAGACCGTAGATCAGCCCGTATCCTCTCCGCCCTCCTCACCTGGCATTGGCTTACACCAGAGGCCTTTTCTCTGTCAGTCCCAGGCTGCGAACTTGACAGCAGCAAGAAGTGGCCCCACTGTGATCCTGGGGTTAAATCCCAGGTCGCTGTCCCTGATCATCGTGAAAGTTGTTTGAGGCTTATGCTAAGAGCAGGGAGCCCCAGGCTGCGACCCTGGGCTGGCACCATGGCAAAATCTCACCTAAAAGCTTAACCGTGCTCAGAGGGCAGCTTCGTAGTGGTGCTGTGGGTGTGCTGTTGGGACTGGGCTACACCTTTGCCCTGTTCTCTGGATGGTACTCAACAGGAAAAGGAGATGCATGTGCATACACACACACACACATGCACACGCACACACGCACACGCACACACACACACAGAGGATGATTTTCATGGAAACGATGCATTGCAGCCCCCATGTGGCTGGGCAGAGGCGTAACATGAACTTAGTGACTAGGGGTTGCCTTACCAGGAGCTCTGATGCTTATGGGTGCTGATTCCTAAAGAGAAGCTCACCTTGGGCCGGGGACTTAGCTCAGTAGTACAAGCGTCTGCCTGGCAAGTGTGAGGTCATGAGTTCGATCCCCAGTATCAAAAAAAAAAAAGACAAATTTACTTGTGCAGCTATGGCACGGACTCAGCTGCCATGTGATCTA
>RJWT010022908.1:0-17027 GCA_004365215.1 Cuniculus paca | reverse complement strand
TTCCAACTATATCTTCTTTAGATGTGCTCAGCATTTCTTTCATTACATTCATCATCTCTTGTTTTACCTGGAAAATCATTTCTGTCCTCAGTTCTTTTAGAGTCTCATACAGTTGTTTCTTTACTTCATTTGCTATCCTTTCAGAAGTTTCAGGTGTGTGGCTCATGTTTTCTTCTGTGTCCATGTCTTTTTGGCTTGTTTTGGAAGGACTAGAGGTGAAAGATTGCATTTTGCTCTTTCGTTTTGTCATTTTCCTGTATTCCACTGTGGGAGGTGAATCTTACGTATACAGTTGAGGTGCCAAGGCTAGGTGCGACTCGCAATGCACACCTTCAGTTCCAGCCAAGACTATCACTCTGGTTGTTTTGATGCTGGGTGGTGTCTGGCTGGGGCGCAAGCAGGATGCCAGGGAAGCTCTGAATTTCCCAGGCCAATGGTGAAGGGGTGCAGACTCCTACCTGTCTGTTGGTAAGGTCTCAAGCTGCACAGCCAGGTGGAATTCGCTGTATGCATCCCCAACCCAAGTGAAGCCCAGAGAAGCAGCTGCCAGGCCGCTCTGGGTGAATGTGTGGGGCCTAGGCAGGACCCCAGAGATGTCCTGAATGGCCTGGGCCAATGGGGAACAGACACAAACCGAAGCCCCCACCAGGCTCCTGGCAAAGTCCCAAGCTGAAGGGCTAGGCAGAACTCACTGGTCACGCCCCCAACTCAAGCGCCTCAGAGCAGCCGCTGCTGGGTCACCTCGGGCGCGTGGGCGGGGTGCTGGAGGACCCCAGTGACACCCTGAACGTTCATGGCAGGCGGGGGCTGGGCGCCGATCTCTAGGGGTCTGTTCGCCCTTTCCCCAGGTGCACAGCTAGGTGGGGTTGGCTGTGCACGCCCAGGACTGTCCGGAGCTGCCTGGGCCACGCTGCTCCCGGTGAGTGGGCGGGGCGCAGGAGGGATACTGGTTCTAAAATAACACAGATTAGAAGAGATTCATAATGTCTTTGTGGCCCTGCAGTAGAAGTAGGTGTCTATGAAGGTCATGTGATCAATGAAGTTTTGGTGTATGTTTGACTTACAGTGTGTCCAATAGATTTCTGAATCCATCCTGTAGTCATTTCTTAAGTTTCAGAATGCATAATTGGGATGGAAATACTGTACTTAGTACTTGACAGAATCCTCACACTAGTTTCCTAACCTGTACTGTGAGGGCTACTATGGTGATAATGGTAGTAAATGGCAAATGGAAGCCATTAGAATTTCTCTACCTGAGAAAGTGGTAAGTCAAAAATAATATTACAGAGATTAGTGCCACCAAGACTTGGAAGACATGGGGATAATATTTCCCACTACATTGCTGTTTGGCCTGTGAAGAAGGTGGATAGATCTTAGAGAATTAAGGTAGATTACTTTAAGTTTAATCAAGTGGTGACTCAAATCGCAGCTGGAGTACAGATGGAGTGTTCTTGCTTGAACAGATTAACTCATATCCTGGTACCTGGTATATAGCTATTGATTTGCAAATGCCTGTATATATATATATATATATATAGATATAGATATAGATATAGATATAGATATAGATATAGATATAATACCTATCAAAAGCAATTTGCTTTCTTGCCTTATTCAAAATAGTTATTCATACATTCACAGACAACAAACCCAAACAAAACAAAATAATATAAAACCAGATAAAACAAAAGAGTGAAAGCATTACATGCCATCAAATCAGAGACGCTAAGGTAGTCATTGTTAATCTCCTGTTGTTATGTTTTGAAGACCTGTATTGCTTGCAGTGTTCTGTTCTGAAATGCTATGTTGTGTTTGACTCTATTCTGTTTTGTTTTGTTCTATTCTCTTTAAAATAAAAAAAAGAAAAAAGAAAAGAAAAGAAATTTGCTTTTAGCTAGGAAGACCAGCAATACATCATTATACTATCCTATCTCAGGGATATACCATCTTCATTCCTGTGTCACAACTTAGTTGTCTTTGTCTTCTCCAAGTTATAACACTGGTCCATTACATTGATGATATTATGCTGATTAGACCAGGAGAGCAGGAAGTAGAAAGCATTCTGGACTTGATAAAGAATTTGCATGCTAGAAGTTGGAAAATAAATCCAACTAAAATTCAAGGGCTATCTATCTCATTGAAATTTCCAGCAGTTCAGTGGTATGGAACATGCAGATATATTCTTTCTATGGTAAAAATAATGCATATTTGGGGAGGAGTATGTGGATAGACTTCTCCAAATGGGCAAAAGATATAAAGGTATTTGTGTTGCATGTAAATGTTCATCAAAAGTTGACCTTAACAGAAAATACTTTACTAATCAAGAGGACAGGATCATTGTTTTTGTGGATAATAGTCAACATTTCTCCTCAACCATCTCTGTCATTACTCCGTGGTGTCATGAACAAAGTGACCATAGTGGCAGAGAGAGAAGCTATATGTGGACTTAGCAACATGAACTTAAATTAAACTCACCAAGGCTGGCCTGGCTAAAGCCACTGATGAATTCCCAGTCTACTAGTAGCAGAGACTAACACTGATTTCCCAATACAGTACCATTCCCTGGGATGATCAGACTACAATCTGGTGGCAGGTTGATTACATTGGGTCACAACTGGAGAGGGGAATACCTCATTCTTACTGACAGAGATATTTATTCTGGGAATGGATTTGCTTTCCCTGCATATAATGCTTCTGACAAAACTGATCTGTGGACCTACAGAATGCCTCATCCACTCTCATGGTGTTTTGCACAGCATTGCTTCTGACCAAAGAACACATTTCACAGCCGAAGCAATGAGGCCCACTCATGGTAGTCACTGATCTTACCATGTTCCTCACTATCTAGAAGAAGCTGAGTTGATAGAATGGTACCATGGACTTATAAAAATGCAATTACAGTGCTAGTTAGGTGTAAATACCTTCCAAGGCTGGGGCAATATTCTATGAAAAGCTGTATGTGCTTTGAATTGATGTCCACAGTATGGTACTATTTCTCCCATAGCCAGGATGCACAGCTACAAGAATCAAGGGGTGGGAGTGAAGATGATACCATTATCCCTAGTGACCCTCTAGAAAATTTTTTGCTTCCTACTTCTATGACCTTATGTCTGCTGACCTACAAGTCTTAGTTTCTAAAAAGGGAAGGCCTATACTAGGAAGCACAACAATGCTTCCATTAAACTGAAAGTTAAGACTACCACCCTACTCATTTGGGTTCCTGATGACTGTAAGTGGACAAGATAAAAAGAGAGTTATGGTGTCAGCAGGTGTGACTGATTCAGACTATCAAGGAGGAAATTGGAATATTATTACACAATGGAGGGAGGGAAGAATATATTTGAAGTGCAGGAGCTCCCTTAACATGTTCCCTAATATTATCAGGTCCTATTAAGGTCAGTGTGAAACCTACAATGACTAAATCCAGTAAAGATGACAAATGTCCCAAAACCTTCAGGAATAAAGGTATGGGTGATCTGCCAGGTAATGAACCAAGATCTGCTGAGATACTTACTAAAGGCCAAGGGAATACAGATTGAGATACAGAAGAGGATAGTTACAAGTACCAGATATAACCCCATGACTAGTTATAGAAATGAAGATTGAAATTGTCATGCTTGCTTCTTTTCTATTTTGTTAATATGCATATATATGTATATATTAGGCAGATATTTTTGTTTTCTTTCTTTGTAACAATATTGATAGACTTAATGTAGGTTCTTAAGCATGGTCAAATATATGTTATAATACTTAAGTTATGGAAACTTAGGAGAAGAGTAAGCAACACCCAAAGAAAAACTTTGACTTCTATTATGGGGAAGAAATTATTGTTTTTCATTGCATATAGAAGGTTGAATCATGTTAGGCATAAATTATGGACTTGTTATTGTACTTGGAGATTAAGTATGTTTTAAAGAGATGTGTCTGGTTTTCAAGTTGACAGGGGTGGATTTTCATCTTTAATTGTTATATGTTATTTTGAGTAAGAAGTTCCTATCAAAGCAGTAGAGCTCTGGGTATGTCTGTGGATGATGGACCATAGGCTGCAAACTGAGGAGGGAAATCTCACCCCAGATGTGAGTGGCACCAATCAATAGGTTTGTAGCCCGGATACAAACAAAAACAAAAAGGAAGGAAGATGAAAGTCTCTTTTCTTCTTCTTCTTCAGGTCAGTCTTCACCATTGCCTTTATCATTCATCTCCAGCTACTTCAGAGTTCTGGTATAGACTCTTCGGTCTTCCAACTCAGACCCTTTCAGTTTCTGACACAAACACTCACTGGACTCTGCCGTGAGCTTCAGGCCTTTGAACTCTAACCCAATCCTCTAGCTCTCTAGCATGCAGACAACCATTGTGCATTCTTTCACTTCTGATTCCAGAAGCAGCCTGTATAAGGCTACGAGGTAAATTCTATACATACATACATACATACATACATACATACATACATACATACCTTTAGTGAATCCTTACTGATATAATTTACTACTTTTAAAAAGTCACACAGCTATTTGATATAACTAAAACTTCTCAAAATGCTTTATACATTAATACAATGTTCATTTTCTTACATTTCTTTTTTATTTTAAAGAAAAAAACAATAAAAGCAATGACACAGAATTTCAAAATAAGCTAACAGGGGATTAAAAAAGGTTAATATATTACATACTGTTATCTTCAGAATAGTTACTCAGATTACTAGAAATAAGTGTAAAAGATTGATCAAACAATATAAGCACAAATCAATTTTTTCAATGAACTAATAGAAATTAGCATTATAATTACCTTAGCTAATATATATTTACTTTCCCCTTTCTTATTTTCTTCTTTCCCCTATCCCAGTTCTTTCATTTGAGCAATTCCTTTCACTTTCATAGTATCTATTGTGCATTTTGGATCTTATTTACTCTTTCAGTTTCTAACACTAGGGAAACAGTAAGTTGTTTACACATGAGTGCAATTTATTTCACTTAGGAGTATGGTCTCAAGTTGCATCCATTTACCTATAAAACCTTGATTTTATCTTTCTGTGTAGCTGAGTAGTACTCCACTGTACAAAACTATCACATCTTTTTTATCCATTCCACAGTTGATGGACATTTGGGTTGTTTTCAAGACTTAGCTATTATAAATTGTGCTGCTATAAACATGATGCACATGTTACTGTGGTATGATGTTTCTAATTCTTCTGGGAAAATACCCAGAAAAGAAATGGGTTAAATGGAACCTCTAATCTTAATTTTTTGAGGAATCTCCATGCTGATTTCTACAGTGGTGGCACCAGTCTATACTCCCTCCACCATTAGAGACGAGTGCCTTTTTTCACCATATCCCCACCAGCATTTGTTATTGGTTGATTTCTTGATAATAGCCATTCTTCTGGGGTGAGATAGAATCTCAGTATTGTTTTAATTTGCATCTCTTGAGTGAGAAATAATGTTGAACATTTTTCCATACATTTAATTGCCATTTGTATTTCTTCATCTGAGAAGTGTGTATTCATCTCAGATGCCCATTTTTGAATTGGGTCTTTGAATTTGGTGGGCCTGATTTTTTTCAATTCCTTATATGTTATAGATGAATGTCCTCAGTTAAAGGGGCAGTGGCTAAAATTTTTCCCACTCTGTAGGTTGTCTTTTCACTCTGCTGGTGATTTCTTTTGATGTGCAAATCTTTTTAATAAGATGAGATCCCAGTTTTTGATTCTTTGAAGTACTTCCCTTGCAGTTTGGGTTTTGTTCATGAACTCTCTGTCTACTCCTCTGTCTTTAAGGTTTCTACCTACTTTCTAGGAGATTTAGCATTTATGTTTTAATATTTAGATCTTTGACCATTTTGAAATTAATTTAGTGTATAGTAATAGACATGGGTCTAGTTTTAGTCTTTGGTATGCAAAAATCCAGTTTTTCCAGCATCATTTATTAAAGAGGCTATTTTTCTTCCAGAGAACATGTTTGGCCCCTTTATCAAAGATAAGGTGGCTGAGTGTGTTTGTAGTTGTGTCTGCATCTTCTAATCTGTTCCGGTGATCCAGAGGTCTGTTTTTTCACCACTAATGTGCTGACTTTATCACAATAACTTTGTAGAATAATTTCAAGTCAGCCATTGTGAAGCCTCCTGCCTTGCCTTTGTTGCCCAGGATTATCTTTGCTATTTTAGGTTGTTTCTGTTTCCAAATGAATGTTAGGAATGTTTTCTCTAGATTTGTGATGATGCTAATGATATTTTGTTTGAAAGTGCACTAAATCTGTATAAGAGTTTTGGGATTATGCCATTTTCACAGTGTTGGTTTTTCCTAGCCATGAGCAGGGGATATCTTTCCATTAACGAATATCCTGTTTTTCATACTACTGTAATTTTCAATGCATAGCTCTTTTACCTCCTTTGTCAGATTGATTACTAAGTATTTAATATTTTGGATGCTATTGTGAAGGTTATGATTTCCCTAATTTCTCTCTCAGTGGGTTTGTTGGTTTTATATAGAGATGCTGACATTTGAGTGTTGACTTTGAATCCAGCTATTCTACTGAATTTGGTTATTAAATCTAGAAGTCTTTTGGTGAAGTTTTTGGGGTCTTCTATGTAGTGTATCATGTCATCTGCAAATAATGATAATTTAATTCTTCCTTTCTTACCCTTACTCCTTTTATCTCTCTTTGTCTAACTGTTATGGCTAATGTTTCCAGTATTATGTTGAATATGGTGATGTTGGACAACCTTGTCTTATCCTTGATTTTAGTGTGAAAGCTTTCAGTTTTTGTCCATTTAGTGTGATGTTGACAACTGGTTTGTCATGGATGGGTTTTATCAGATTGAGGTGAAGACCATTTATTATGATTTTCTGTAGTGTTTTTATCATGAATGAGTGTTGGACTTTATCAAAAGCTTTTTCTGCATCTATTGAGATGATTATATGATTTTGTCTTTGGCTTTGTTGATTAGGTGTATTACATTTATTGATTTGTGTATACTGAACTATCCCTGCATTCTTGGGATGAATCCCACTTGGTCATTGGTATAACTTTTTTGTTGGTTTGTGGCATTCTATTTGCTAGTATTTTACTGAGGATTTTTACATCTATGTTAATTAGGGAAATTGGCCTGTAGTTCTTATTTTTGGTTGGGTCTTTCTCTGGTTTTGGTATCAGGGTAATACTTGCCTCAAGGAATGAATCAGGGAGAATTGCTTCCTTTTCAGTTTCATTAAAGAATTTGCAAAGTATTAAGTGTTCTTTAAATTTCTTATAGAATTCTGCTGTGAATTCATCAGGTAGTGGGCTTTTCTTTGTTGATAAATTTTTTATTTATTGTTAGGGTTGATACATTGTGTCAACTTGAGAAGTTTAGAAGTTTAACTAAGAGATTCAGCAATGAGCCAGGATCCTTACTTGGTAAATATCCTCATCCTGTGCAAAGGAGGGCAAGGATATTTTGTGAGGGCTACACCTGCCCTGAAGGGGAGGGGTTGGCCTGTGTACAATATAAGGGAGGAGAAGAGACATGCTCTATCCCCCCTTTTGCTCTGGCTGCTGCCTTGAAGTGTTGCCCCAGTGCCATGCCACCCTGCCTTGGAGCTAGATGATTATGGACTAAAACCTCCAGAACCTGTAAGCTGAATAAACCTTTCCTTCCTTCATTTGGGGTATTGGGTGTTTTGTCCCAGCAACAAGAGAAAAGTAAAAGTAACTAAGACAATTATGTTTTCAATTTCATTAACTGATATTGCGGTATTCAAAATTTTTATATCTTCTTGATTTGGGTATGATAATTCATACCTTTGTAGGAAAACGTCCATTTCTTTGTGTTTTCCATTCCATGCAAGTAAAGATTTTCAAAGAAGATATTGATGATCTTCTGAATTTCCACAGGATCTGCAGGGATTTCACCCTTTTCATTGATCATTGCATGAATTTGAGTATTTTCTCTTTTTTTGATAAGTTTGGCTAAGATTTTTATCAATTTTATTTATTCTTTCACAGAACCAATTCTTACATTCATTAATTTTTGTACTCTTTTCTTAGTTTCGCTTACATTAATTTTTGCTCCGATCTTTATAATTTCCTCCTCAGAGGGAAATTTATAGTGGTAAACCCCTAAATCAGGAAAATGGAACAAACACACAAAAAAAATCTAATACTGCACCTCAGACTTCTAGAAAAAGAAGAGCAAATCAGGCTCAGAAGTGAGGAAAATCCAGCAGTGTGGAGACAGCCTGGGGGTGGGAGGAGCAAGGCTGTTTAATTCCCAATGGCTCTCTAACCACAGGTCACAGTTAGCTGTTCCAATTACTAAGCACCCATATAGTCTTTTTTAAAAATTTTTAATTAATTCATCTATTTGTGTTTTAAAGGGATTAAAAGAAAACCAAAGAAAACAGCAAAACTAATATAGGTTTTCAAAACAAGCTGATAGAAAATTGGCAATAGTCATTATACTGCACATTGTTATCTTCAAAATAGTTGCCTTGCAATCTTTAATTTTATTCTTGGTGGTTCCAGTTAGTGCTCTGGTGCACAAAAGGAATGGGAAGAAAAGAAAAAAGAAAAGGAAAAGGAAAGAAAAAATGTGAAAAAAAAAAAAGGAAAACTGGGGGGGAGCAATCCTCAGGGAGGGTGCAGTTCACGTTGGCTGAATTTACTGCTGGACTGTAGCATCTTCTGTTTGGAGGCAGGGACCTTATATACTAAGTCTATCCTATATGGCTTGATTTAGCTCCATTATTTTAGTATAGCCTTTTTTTCTTTCTTTCTTTCTTTCTTTCTTTCTTTCTTTCTTTCTTTCTTTCTCTCTCTCTTTCTCTCTTTCTCTCTTTCTCTCTTTCTCTCTTTCTCTCTTTCTCTTTCTCTCTCTTTTTCTTCTATTCTTTTAAGATTGCAAGTATGACAGGCAGTCATCCTGATCTGGTCACCCACCAGGAGCCAGGTGGGCTGGCTGGTCATTTTATTAAATTCTTTATCGATGTTTGGATTGATCTATTAGCCTCTTATGTCAGACTGACTTTAGTTTTAGGATGTGTGTCCTTCCCTTTTCTTTCAATTACCCATGTTTTAGTTGAATTTCTTTGACTAGCTCTGCACAAGTCTCCTCCTCTATTCAGCCATGTTGAATTCTCTTCCTATTTTCTTACTTTTCTATTTTCAATTAGATTCCTCATTCTACTTGTCAAGAGGAAAACTTCTTAAAGTGTGCCTTCAAAATCTGTTGACAATATATGTGTTTCAAATATGTCTTACACTGCTGTGGATTTACTATTATTCTCATAATTCAGATTCTGCTTGTTACAAAGATTTGCTCACTTGCAAATATTGAAGAATAGGTAAATTTAAAGGCAGTTTAATGATACAAATGAACATGAACTGAATTGTGATGATCCAGAAATCACTGTGTTCCTTATAAATAAGTGTAATGTAATTTGAAAGAAAGGACTATGAAAAACTTTTGATTTCCATGTAGGTATTCATTGTAAAATAGCCAATAAAATTCATGTCTGAGTTCTTCATTTCTTCCAAATGGAAGCACCATTTCCTTTTTATGACTAATTAGGCAAATATTTCAGTCTGTCACTTTTCAGAAGTAAATTTTCTTTTTTTCAAATGATAAAACAAATTTTTAGATTCTTTTCTTTCCATCAGTTAATCTATTTTCTTTCTTTCTTTCTGGTACCTGGGATCTAACTCATGACCATGCACATGCCAAGGTCCTGAGTTCAATTTCCAGTACAAAAAACAAACAAACAAACAAATGAAAAACTAGTAGCTCTATTGTGAGCTGACTTTTAGTACTTTTTGAGTATAGTTATAAGATAATCATATTGGCCTTATACAACAAAACTGTTCAAGAAATTATAATAAACAATTTCTACATTTAAAAGGTGAACACAGGAAGAGATGCCATCAATGGAAAGACTGTTTGAGAGTCTGAGATCTAGACATCAGAGCTCCAGATGTCTAGAGAAAACAGAATGGATAGAGAGAACAGATAGAGAGAACATCAGTGTGTTTTTTCTTTATATTTATCTTGTGTAAAAAAGGTCCATAAACTTTACTATTTATGCCAGCCACCCTGTACCTTTGATAAGTGAACAGTGCATGAAAGGAATAGCTTTGATACTCTATGCCATTCTGCTTTCAAATGTTACTACAACACCTCATTTATCTCAGGAAGTTAGGTAGCAGAAAGAACTGATACACACAGTCACTAGCAGGCAAAAGTGCAATAAATTTCAAATACAAGGTTCCATCCAGTAGAATACTTTATCCAGTAAGCTTTTTCCTCTAAATCCAAACATTTTTCTTTACCTCTATCCTCTTGTGCACTTTCTGACTATTTTTGATGGGTACTTCTCAAGAAATACACACAGGGTTGTAACAGGCACTCACAAATTCAATACTGAAGGGATGATAGAGTGGACTGACAACCTAAAGACACAGAACTCACATATTTAAAGAGTTATTTACAAGAAAGAGAAATGACCTCCAGAAATTATGGTAAAAAAACACAGAGAAATTCTACTTAATATTGTGAAAGCAAGGCCAGGGGCGAATAATTTGAATTTTATTGTTTTGCAGTTTGTTTCAGTGAACAGGAAAATTTAGATAAATTATATTCATTTTATTATAGCAGTGCATAGGTAGCATAATGTATAAGCTTCTATCACTCAGGTTTGTAAGGAGCACCCCTAGAGAAAGGTGATGTGGCAGAGCAAGTGAGTAGTTGGCAGGCCAATCAACAGACTAGGGTTCAAGGACCACCACTGAGGTGGTCTTGTGATTTGACCTTGAGTGACTGATTTAACTCTGCTAGACATCTGCTTCCCAGTTGGTTTAAACTTGGAGGTTGAATTAAAAAGGCTTCACTTAATAAATCAAATTCACCTATGTAAACACCATATCATCTCCCTTGTCTAAGAAACTGAAAGACTCAATAAGATACAAAATCCCCAATAAATGTGGGGAAAAGGTTCTGAAGTCCAATGATGCTTTTATTCTTTGATTTGAATAGTTTGTCTGTTTTCTACTATTGATTGCAATATGTGAGAAGATATGAACAGCTTTTTTGAAGAAAACAGAGGACATTAAGGTAGCCATTGTTGATTTCCTATTGTCTGATTTGAAGGCCTGTAATGCTTTCACTCTTTTGTTTTATGTGGTTTTGTATTATCTTATTTCGTTTGAGTTTATTGTGTGTGAATGTATCAACAACCATTTCAAAGAAAACAAGAGACTACTAGGGTAGTCATTGTTAAACTCCTATTGTTATGTTTTGAAGACCTGTATTGCTTGCAGTGTTCTGTTCTGAAATGCTATGTTGTGTTTAACTCTGTTCTGTTTTGTTTTGTTTTATTCTCTTTAAAGTAAAAAAAGGCTTCACTTGAATTTTAAATTCTTTAAAATTCTATTACTTTGATTGAAATGAAAAACCTAGTGTGAATTCTCTAAAAATTCTTATGTGTTCCCAATTCTTTGAAATTCATTCAACTTTTTCTTCTTCTTCTTGACTTTTATAATTGACCTTCTTTTGTTCCATCAAGAATTCCAGAATTTATCTGCCACCTTCTCTTTGTTTCACCAAAATTCATTTTCAGTAGATTAAAGTTTAATTTTCAAAGGTTTAAATGCTGAAAACATTAATGGAGAAAACTGTTACTGGTTGGGGTTCCAGGATGTCCTCCAAAGAGGTGATGGAGACCTCAACTTGGCCAACTATTTGGATTCTTGGTTCACATCATGGAAAAAGAACTCCAGGACATATCATTGACAGCATGGATAGGTATATTCAGCAGAATCAGAAGGTAAGAGAATAGGAAACAACTGCAGCTTGAGAAACTAGAGGAGATTCACTGTGATGGAGGATTTGAGATTGCTCTATTCAGAAAAGTAGGAAGTCAGCTTTTAAGGGTTAGCTAAGGTGGGTCAGAGTTAAATGATCATAATCTCTGTTCTGGTTTCTATAGCTCTAGAAGCTCTGAAGACATCCTTATGGCTTTGAGTTCCTATGAGGTAATTTTCCTTGCTCAAGGGAATGATCTCATCATGGAATGGTCTGTGAGGGTCTGCTTTTCCTAATACCTAGGTGATTACCTGTTAGGTCAGTGGCTGGGGAATTCTTGGGATTGCTGTAAGGTGTCTGAAATTGGAAGTGTCAAGGTTGGTGATCAGCTGGCCACATAAATCCTGAAAACTACTTTAGTTATTCTCTTGATGTACTTAGTTTTGAAAGGGAATGAAATAGATACACTTAGGAATAATAAGATTTGCTTTACCAACCTTTCCTATGTGATTGATATTTTTATCTGAAGTGCTAAACAGAGATCTGACCCAGAGTTTTAAGGTAATAAGGAAAACAAAACATTGAGTTTCTGTGTCTTGTTTCTACCTACCTTTTTTCTTCTATTCTAACTCAAAACTTTTGATGGGGAAAATCTTCCTGTTAAAATCGTATTTGTTTAAATAAAATGATACTTTTCTTTCTGAAGAAGGCTTCAAACTATGAGTAAGGAGTGGAGGTAAAGGGAATAATTTGAGAATGTTTGAAAAATTAGTGAAGAAATTTTAAATGCTTGACACATCCTAAATTTTGTATTGCCTAACAAACAATGTAAAAAATGTGTAAAATTCTTTACATATTTAAAAGAAAGGGTGGTTTAAAACACTGAAAGCCATGCTTGTTCAGATAATGGACATTAAGAAATTTTGTTAAATTTTCCTTTCTTTACCATCAGTCACCTGTTATTCATATGCAAATTAAAGGTAAAATTACTGTTTGAGTTTTTGACTACAGATAGTCTAGATTTAGATATTCTGTTTTCCTATTTATCAACTTTAAAACAGGTAACATGAATTTGTGTCATTTTCTTTCAGGCTGAAAATCTGTTGTCTCATTTCACAAAGGGAATCCATTTGAGTTTATACTCTTTATAGGAACCATTGTATTTGGTTAATATGTATTCATTGCATTTTTATGTTCACATTATTTTCATGTGCTTTTTATTTATTTGCAATGATCCTGGTTAACTTTTCATAAATGTGATTCTGGTTTTTCATTTTATGACATCAAGTAGATGCCTGTTGTTGTCAGTGGTTTTCAAGGGAATAGATTTAATACAAGACACAAATTTAGAAGATTATCTTATAATATTCACCCAAAAAGTCAAATGCAGAAGAGTGCAAGAAATTTGCCCATGCACTAGAGATGTGAAGAATCCTGCCAAAGGCAATAACAATGGCCTACAGGACTGCAGCTGGAAGCCTAGAGCACATGAAAATGTCTCAGAAGAATCTCAGTCATCTGCACTAGAAAGATCGAAGGGCCAGTGGTGTAAGCTAGAAGGTCTGCACCAGCAGGGTAGAGGATCTGTGCCACAAAGCTGAGGGATTTGCACTGAAGCCAAGAAGCAACCCTTAAGGTGAAGACAGCGCTCCCCTACGGAGTACAGCAGCCATTCCCTGCAACAGCCTCCAAGGAGAACAACCAAGTTCATAACAGGAAAATCATCTACAGCCAGCTTCTCCAGAAAATCAACAGCACACAATATTCCCCTTCTCTTCTCCTTTTATGTGGTTGGAAACAATCCTCAGGTGTGTCTTCTATGCCCAGAACTGTGCTGACTCAGTTCAGCTGGGCATTCTTACTTAATTTACCATTAGTTAATCCACTGCCTTGAAATGGTCTCAGGCCGTGATTTTTTTTTTCTCCTTTCCTGGTTGGAAAACCATGTAGACTCAGATGTTATTTCCAGTTTTTTTGAGTCTCTTACAAAAATACAGTAAGAAAGTAAAAATTCCTTGTACATAATAAACAGATAACATGTTGGGAAGGACCATACATCATGATCTTGTCGACTCCTTCTACCATCAAAACAACAGGCCTGGACTCTTGGATACATCACACCAGACTCAGGCCCTGAAAACCAGAGACTGTCACTGAAGGTGAACAGCCATCTACACACTCCTGTGAACCCACAGAGGACTTAAGATTATGGTATAAGAGAAAAACAAAGTCTTCAGGTAAGTAAGGTTATTATTAGCCCTTTTACTATTCACTTCACCACTTAAAGGAGGATTCAATTCCTTTCTAAGTTGGGCACAGGAATATGCAGAATCATTACAACAAACCTCCTGCTGGATATGTGGCCTACTCCCCACTTGTTGAGTACATCAAGACTTCCTTGGTGGGTAGCCCCACTTCAAGGAGATGAGTGGAATAAATTACAGGACTATATTAATGAGATACGAGAAAGTTCAAGAACTCAAAGCTTAGCTCACCATTACTACATAATAGAATGGCCTATAAATTATACTCTTAATGATCTAGGACATTATCAAACCTTTTCTAACAAAGCCACTGAAGCCTCTCTACAAGCACTAGTGAGGCCCCTATTAAATAAGAGTCCTACCTTGAGGGCCAAAAACCATAGATATGAAGATGGCTATTTTCAAATATGGGATGAATATATATGGTTAACCCCCACTATAGGACATCTCAGTAGAAAGGCCTCCTTATGTTGGGAACAAAAGAATCACTCCTATTCTCATTGGCCTAACTCCGCTAAATACTTGGGATGGACACCCCTTGAACGATGTATACACACAATAACTTTACAGGCTAATGACTGGTTTGCAACAGACTGGTTCAATCACCCTGGGATTAGGTGGGGAGCCTCCAATGGCACCCATTGGTCTTGTGGGACCAATTTGTGGCCCTGGTTACCCCCAGATGGATAGGAAGATGGACATTAGGATTCACATGTTCACAAGGCAGGAGTGGCAAAAGTATCCACAAACCTGCAAATCTACCCCCTACAATATTGATGGTCTAGAAGCATGTTTCACTGGTATGATCATTTGGCCTCTATCTTTATCCCTTCCCTAGGATTAGAAGATGTGATGCAACATATCGAGGCCATAACTAACTATACTCAGCAGGTCCTAAATGACACTGCTGCTGGTCTCTCTCCTAAATGAGAAAGTAAAGTTAATGAGACAGGCTGTCCTCCAAAATCAGATGGCATTAGACATTCTAACAGCAGCACAGTGGGGTACTCGTGCAATTGTAAAAACTGGATGCTGTGTGTACATTCCTGATCATTCTGCTAATATCTCAATAACTGTTCAAGATATTAGATGACAAATTAATGACATGTCAGATTCTAAAATTCCCTGGACCTTATCTTTTTCCTCCTTAAGCAATTACTAACTCCTCTTGGTGGAAATCTTTGTTAGCTATACTCATTTATCTTGTTGATTCTATTATTTGGGTCATGTATACTTGTTTCTTTGGCTTTGTCTCCTCCAGACTTAAAGCTGTACACCCAATCAAGATGAAAACTTCCTGGTGTCTATTGAGGACCTTTAGATAAACCCTCTATAGATTATCTCTGACTGTGGATCAGCAACTACACCCCCTTTCAGCCTGAAGAAGCCAGATAGGTCATTGCCCATTTCTCCCTCATGGCAGTTCAGGATACTTCTTCAGAGGGGATAATGTTATAGGCAGCTGAGTTAGATTGAAATATTATAGGTAGTCAGACAGGGCCAGGCCCTCAAGGAAGCTGTCACAGAGGACCAAATGTCTTCTGACCTTGGTGGAAACAGACATCTCCTATTGTGGGCCAGATCTCAAGATAAAAGGCAGAACAAATGAAACCACACTCAAGTATCCATATTCTAAATAGTACGGATCACCTTGAGGAAGCCAGGAGCCACCATCCCAACCCTATACAGGAAGAATCACTGCTCTGTAAGAATGCTTGATTGCTACATGACTCGCTTCCCTATTTGTGCCTGATCTGGTCTATTTTACCTGAACAATGAATCTTATTGGTTGGCTATAGTTCTGTCACACCTCATGTCCATCTGCCTTGTAAGTTCCCAGGTTTTCCCCATCTTGGACCTGTCTCCCCTCATGGTTTTACTCTATAAAAGTCCCTAGAAAAGACAGAGTCTTTGGCAATCCACTTGGGACCCCTTCTGTCTCTCTCTCTCAGATAGAAGCTTTCTTTCTCTCAATAAATATATTCTGCTCATAAAAAGAAATAAACAGATAAGCAGGTGTACATTCAGAACACATGTGATGATTCTCACTACTGAGGAAAAGCATTTTCATTATCATATCAAATTTTTAAATCAGTTTTCAGTCTCAGGGAGACATCATTCATACTTGTGTAGTTGAGATAGTATGGAAAAAATAGATAAAGAGACATAGAACTATACCACAAAAATAAGCTTTGCTTCAACTGTCAAACCCAAGGCAGACTTCACACATAACTGCATGTTCCATGAACATGTCTCACTTAACTGACAGCACATGTGCTTACCTTTACTTTCCTATGTGGCAGTCCTGTCACCTTTCTTCTCTTTCTGTTTTGTGAGGAACTTCCTACTGTATTATACAACATGCACTTAGCAGGTACACAAGATGTCAATAAAATAAAATAGCAAACATAATGAGTGCTTAGAATAGACATCAACATTTCACATCAGCTGTTTTCTTGCTTACAGAACCTAAAAGATAACATTAAAAATAAAATTCTATGTGAACTACAACGTAAACACCAGCAGAAGTCTACCACAGAAATAATCTTTGCTTCAACTGTCAGGCTCAAGCTAGTCTTTACACATGACAAACTGTGTGATCATTACAAAGTATTGCTTACATTGATAGCATATATGTTTTGTTTTCCTGTCCTTTTTTGTAGGGCACAGTTGATATGATCTTTTATTTTCCTGGTGTTATAGTAGGTCTTTGTGATGTTGCACCTGCCTGTCACCTGTCAACTCACAGTGTGCTTCACAATTATTTTTTGCATACTTCCCTGAACAGAAACATTTTGTTTTTCCTCTGCTGTAAATGATCTCTTATGAGCTCCAGTTCCAATCCTCTAAGAAAGTATCTCCATGTTATTTTTCACTTGTTTTTTTCTTTGTAAACTACCAAACTATGCCAATGTGTTTAGGATTAAGTAAAACAACCATTGACCATTGCTATGTGTTTCAAGTGACATCATAGTTGCTGCAAAGTTATCAATA
>RJWT010022907.1:0-17053 GCA_004365215.1 Cuniculus paca | reverse complement strand
CATTCCTTTGTCTTATAACCTCACTTAGAATTTTCTTACACTGTACTTTATCCTTAAAAATAAATATTAATTTTTAAAAAATAATCTTTAGTGGAAAGTGTATAACTCTTACCTAGTATCTTTGTGCAAATCAAATATCAATGGACATTAAAAAGAAATTAATTCTTGTGGTTTTAATATGCAAACAAAGTTACAAAACAGAAACATGGTCTATATTTAACCCCAAAATAAAAGTTATGAAATGGGAAACAAATGTATCAAATGCAAAAGAAAAAGGAAAGTTAGGAAACTGAAAGGGATGTTAAAAGCATTGGAGTTTTAGTATTACAAAAGTTTTAATGTTATTCATTTGGAAACCAACTGACAGGGCTATATTTCCACTCTAAACCCCACGTGTGCTGAATTAGTGTTTATCACAGTGAATCAGTGCGGTTAGGGCTGGGCTGTGGAGCACGCTGAGTGTCCAGGGCCGCCCCACGCTGCGGATGTCACCGTGTGAGGGGACTCTTCAGCTCCCGCATCACCTGGTGGGACAACTGTATCACATGTGAGGCTGACAGGACCGTCATGGTGTAGTTCATGGCCGAACATAAGAGTCAGAAGAGACAAAGCAGACAGCACAGTTTTGGAGCTTATTCGATGTTCAAGGTGTGTGTGTATAAGGCTTTCCTAAAGATTAAAATTAGAAAACAATTGTAAGTGTGCAAGACCCATTACATGCGTACACTGCTATGCTTCATTCTCCCAGCTGTTAGGTAAAGGGCACTTCGATTCCAGTGCTCAGATACCTGACCACACCTGCCCTGACCAGAGCCCATGGCCCCTGCGGGTAGAGTCCTCCCACGTGTGCTCCACTGGTAATATTATTCTAAGGCACAGGGTCAGTCTTCTGAAAGCCACAGGATTCCTTGAGAAGTTGATTTATCCTTCAAGTTTGGCTTGATAATTCTAAAATTTCAACTCACAAAACCCCATATAAGTTAGAGCTTTGCACATTGCTACATATGCTATCTTTGGGGTCTTCTGTTCTAAGACCCATACTGTTGTACAGTGTAAGGCACTGTTCTCATCATGCAAGAAATGGCATCTTGTGTAAAGCAGTGGTGCATGAAGCCCTGACACAGGTTCTGGATCACTAAGAACATTATGAAGGCCAAGAAATGAAATCAAGGTCTTCCAGCATCCTACAATAAGCTTCCCAGGACTCCGTAACCTTGAGTCTGGAGTGGACTGCAGAGGATCCATGGAATTGTATGAGTAAATACTGTTCATGGAAGATGTTCTGTATCTGTAGAGCTAATACACAGATCTCCAGTAAAACTTAGCTGTCCCTGTGGTACATGAAATTTTAATAAGTTTAGCAGCATCTGAGAATTATCCCCATAAAACATCACATTGTATTTTCACATGGGTATAATGATGCTTCATGCAAGACATCTTTGTCTTTCACATGAAGCCTCCTGTCACAAAAACGAGTGGTGGGGAACATGGCACAGGACAAGAAGGGAGCTCTGTGTTCAAGTAGACAAGTTTCTAAATGATTTGCATTTGCTAATTAAATGAAAATATTTGCTACAGCACTAATTTATTTAATCTTTTTAATAAAGTTACTATTTTTAGTTTGGTTTATAAAGTGTTCAAAATAATTGTTCAAATATAATTGATTCATTTGTATGTTAAAGTGATCTTTTATTTTTACAGAATATAAATGGATTATTAATTGAAGATCTAGCGTGTTTAGCTGATATATCTCATAAACCTAAATATGTGTGTTTACCAGGAGTCACTAAAATGTCATGATCACGTTGGATTCATTTGTTCTTCAGGAAGAATCACACTGTATTCCGAACAAAAGCAGAAAAATCATTTGATATGAATTCAGCACACAGTTTTTTTAAAACTATGGAAATAATCTGGGTGAAAAATAACATCATGAAGGGGTAAGCTACCTATTAAAGGCTTGGTGTGAAGAACTGCACATAAGTAAGTGTTGATCGTTTGGGTGTAATTCTGTCCATCCCAGGTTAAATGGATGGATTCCAACATGACTCCATGTGGTTTGGTCTTCCTGGACTGGAGATGACAGCCAGTCTCTCCTACGGGACTATCTAGGGCGGTCTCCAACAACTCCTGCCCCCTCGCATTGAGTAAAAGTTGACATTCCTAGTATTTAACTTCCTGTCCTAAAACATTCTGTAATTAACTTGTAACATAAATACCAATTGCCTTGGTTACTCTTCTCTTGTTGCTGAGACAAAATACCTGATGCCCAAAGTGAAGGAAGGAAAAGCTAAATAAAGCTCACAGTTTGTGGAGTTTCAGTCCATAATCCACTGGTTCCAAAGCAGAGTGGCGCATGGCAGAGGACAACAGTTCGTGGTGGCAGAAAACTGCAAAAGTAACAAAAGCAAAAAGGGAGGAGCGTGCAGAGATAACTGTGCCCCTTATATTGTATGTGGGTCACGCCCACTTGGGAGTAGCACCCACACCCATAATCCCAGCATTGGACAGTGAATCAATCACAGATTCTAGAAGCCTGCCCCCATGACTGCGTGAGGCTTTGGGGGAACATCCAGACTCAAACCATAACACCAGTGATAGAGAATGAAAACTGCAATCAATAATTCACAAATTAATTGAAGTTGGCTTATAAAATTTTGCTCCTAGGATAAAAAAGAACAATATTCACATTGAGTTTTGAACTGGTTAATTGTGGACAATGTCAATCATTTTCAGCATTTAAATACATTTTTGGGGGGAATAACTTATTCGAAGATATGAAAAGACCTATATGTAAATGACCTGCTGTGAATGATATCCAATTCTGAACACAACCTTTTGGGTAATTGTGCCCACATGCAATTTAAGAATATCGCGAGAGCTTTCCTAAGTGTACCAAATGCTGCTGAGAAGCATTAAGGATTTTTCTCAGACTCCATACATAGATCAAGTTCTGCTGTTGCTGGGAAAGTTCAAAATCGAACAATGAGAAAGGTCACATTAGAAGAATCCAGGGCAGAATCCAGCCCATCTGCCCCTTTCTCACCACAGCATCATCATCCCTATACCCATGCAGGAAGCAGAAAGAAAAACTTTCAGCTCACGTTCCACGGTGGATCCCCCTGTGTGTATGTTGTTCCACTTGCCATTTATGGGCCCTCGAGGTTTGGAGGACGAGCCACTTCCCATGAGGTCAGGGTGTCATCTCTGGTCTCCATAACCACCCTCGTGACACCCTGGGGTGCGATGGGTGAGGAGCAGCTCACGCTAACACCAGCCTAGAGTGCAGAGTGGGGCTTTACGCTGCATGGTGAGGACCGTTTCAGAAACATGAAGTCTTTTTCTGCTATGTTGTAGGAGACAGTTTTTAGTGAAACTAACACCTGAGGCAGCTAGTAGTGAGACAGTCTTCCAGAAATGGAACTTCATGTCAGAATATCTATTCACTGAAGCCGGAAACCATTAGGTTGGGGTTAGTATTTCTGTTACCACACTCAGTCTGCAAAGTAGACTAACTGAACAGAACTATCCATTAGTCGTAGAATTCTGATCCAGGAAAAAAGCATGTGGACCTGACCTTAGTGAAAATAAATCTATAAATGAGATAATTTATAATTAATAAATTACAATTTTGAGATGGATTGACTGAGACATATTAGGAATATGATGGACTGTGTTTTCTGGTCATATGGCACCTAAAATGTGGGTCATTATGCTGTGTCAGTAAGAGGCCAAGTAGTAGGAGCATCTAGACAGATGTTTAAGAGACTTGCAGAGGAGGAGGACATGGGGACAAAATACTTTGATTTAATATTAAAGTGGTCTTTAATATTAGCAGAGTAATAAATTCAATGTATAGTACATCATACAAGTACTGTCAAAAATATGCTAAAATAGTAGCTTAGAAACTATGAAGAACAGATTTGTGTTTTGATTAAACTGTCTCTCCTAATAGATTTTTATGAGTCCCAGCTTATTCATGACCCTTCTTCAAATATTTAATTCATTTTATTTTCCTCCATAAATATTTCTTGTAAATGTTGATTGCTTGAAAACATATCTTTGTGTTACCTCACACTGTTTCGTTGTTACCATTTATCTAGCGCTCGGAAGTCTCACCAGTGAAATGATGCCCGGGGTGAGGTTCAGTGCTCTAGTTTTCCACGGTCTGCCTCCTCGATTCATTAGCCCTCATTTTATCAAAAAATCATTCCCAGGGTTATTTCAGAAATGCTCTTACCTTTATGAAGGAGATATTTTAAACATTTATGAAAATATGCTCAATATTATTAATCTCTGCTAATCTAAATCAATAAGACAAGTGGAGAAAATTGTTAACATTGTTTTCTTTTCATGCTTTTTTAGATTCACTTCTTTTTGTTAAAAGAGTTCAAATTTTATACTATGTCTGTGTAATTTTTAGATAATTTTGTTCTTTTTTCACAGGTTCGCAGTGGAGAGAAAATTTTCATAGTAATCATATCATAAGAATCTTAATATATTTTCAACAAATATACTATGAACGTTTCCTAAACATATTTTTCAAGAATGTATTTTAAGTGTCAGAAAACTTTTAATATTCCTAAATAAAGAAGTTTATCAATATGTTGTCAGTGTCACATTTCTGTGTTTTTTTCTACACATTTATCTCTTCTATTTGGGTTTCCTTTCTAATTCATCCCATTTTATTACTTTAAATGTTATATTAATAGAATAATTTCAAAATTAATTTTTAAGCCTTGACCACTAATCTGATTTTTATACTTGTATATTTATAGTCTGACATTTCCATGTGTATATTTAAAAGCCACCTCAAGCTTAAAATGGAAATACAAAGAACTAGCAATTTCTGCCTTCCATTGTCTTGGTTACTTTTCTCTTGTTGTTGAGACAGAATACCTGATGCCCAAAATTAGAGAAGTGAAGGTTTATTGCTTACAGTTGAGACATTTCAGTCCATACTCAGCTGGCTCCAAGGCAGGGTGGCATGGCTGAGGGGAAGCCGTTTGTGGCGGCTGCAAGCATCAAGGGCAAACCACACAAAAGAGGGAAAAACTCGCCTCCTTCCTGACCTTACATTGTATGTCAGCTCCACCCCGGGCGGGTGCAGCACTGGCACCGCCAATCCCAGCCCTAGACAATGAACCAATCACAAACGCTAGATTCAGCCACTTCCATGACTAGGTGAGACTTGGGGGCCATCTAGACACAAACCATAACATCCATAAACCTGCTCTTCATCGGTTTGCATTTCAGGAAAATAAGTTACACTATCATCAAACATCTAGAAATCATTCTGTTTCTCAGATCTGCATCTAATCTATTAGACCAGAGAATACCCAGGACCCATCTGCTCCTCTTCCTTTCTACTGTAATCTCCTCTAGTCAGGGCTGCTGATGCCCAGTGTCTGGAACATTCATTGTTTCTTGTTTTGGGTTATTCCTTCTACCCTCGAGCTTCTAGAACTGATTCCCCAATCTGTCTATGTTTAAAGTCCTGGTCAGACTGCATTATGTATTAATCAATTCTGTAACTTATTAGAGGGCTGTAAGACTCTCCAATGCCCTGCAGGACAATGGTGGACCCTATCAGCCAGGCCACCCTATCCACCTCTGACTCCTCCCCACTCTCCCATATGTACCCTGTGCTCTGTCCGTGCGAGGGACCCTTGTGCCCTTGATCAAGCCAGTGGGCTCACATCTTTGGGTCTGCACGGCAGCTGCACTGGGTAGCTCCTTGACCCAGTTTGTCCTTTTAGCATCAGCTTACTTGTCACCTTTCCTGAATACTCAAACCCATTTCTAATCTGCACTTTGCAACAGTAACAATTTGACTTCCTTATATAATTCATTCATATGTATAAGTAATTTGTATATATTAATTTCCCCTGCTGAATATAGGCTTGATGAGAGAAAACAAGTTTGTCCAATTTGTTCACTGTTATGTTCTTGGTGTGTATCTAAAGCACAATTTAAAAACTAAATAACAATCATAGAATTAGCATGAAATAATAAAGTTGATTAAAGTTTATTTAAACTCTGAGTTATTTGACAAAACTATGACATTATCAAATAGAATGCAAAGGTTCAAAAGCAAGAGCACAATACTATGTTAGCGTGATTGTGTTAAACACTACTGGGGCACTCAGCGAATCATTATTACATTACCACTGTGCCTTAAATTATTTTTAGTTGGATACTTATTCCAAAATACTTTAATGTATACTTTGTCATATTTTAAGCTAAAGAAATGATTCATCTGCAGTGTGTTGGAACTCTTTACACTGTTGCCTCTGCTGGGAGTATTTCAAGATGTATCCTTTGTTATTTTTTTCTTGTAATAGTTTACTTACACTAGCATCCTGGATCATGTTGTTTCTCTTCCTGGAGTTAAATATGGTTCAGTAAAAGCATTATGCTTTCCTTGCTTATAAATTTTTCGTTGCCTTCATTTACTCTTGGATAAGAAGGAAAATGTGAGTGCCTATCACAAACTAAATCCAAGGCCGTGTGTGCAATTCTGGCTGCTCTGTAAAAGTAAACTGTGATAGAAAGCTTGGTGCACTGGTGGGACTTCATATACAGTTACACATACATATAGAATTAGTAGCAATGATTTCCATTGTAATAACCTGTGTGGGGTCTTGTTCTGATTTGGGTCCCTATTAAGAAAGAATTTTTACTGATTTTAAGCAAACCAGTAGAAAACAAATATAGCCATTGAGATGTAGGAAATATTGCTCCATGCCCCAAATTCTTTGTGGTGTAATTAGACTAAATGTTTAGGATGCCATGAAATATACTGTTTCCACTCTCTAAGTGACTATTTTTGTTAAATGTTGAATGTTCAATATAAATTGTATGCTATAGGACTTCCACTTTTTGTGACTCATTTTAAAATATTTGTAAATTAAAACAGTGATAAATAATACAAATGAAGGAGCAAAGTGAAAAATACCAGTTTAATCATGATTAAAGCCTATGCAAATTTACTTTCAATTTTAAATATGTGCCAAACACATTCTGAAAGATTATCCTACTTTTTGCATCATTCTGTACTACGTGGCAGTAAAAAACGTGCCACACTTTGCATCTAGCTATTCATTACAAAATGCCCACAAGGACTGTTCCATTACGTAGTCTGTTTTTCCTGCATCTTAAAGTAACTAATGCTGTGTTGATCTGCTACTACTTCTTCAAAAATAGATTTTAGGTTTTACAGTACTCCCAGGTTCACAACCAAATTGAGCAGAAAATACAGGGATTCTTCCTGCACCTCTTTCTTCCCCGGTGCACAACATCCTGCGTTATTATTAACCCTCCATAGAATGGCTTCCCCCATGACTGAGGAGCCCACATTGATACACTGTCACCTCCCATAGTCCATAGTACTCTAAGGTTTCCTTTGGTGTCCCACACTGTCTGGGTCAGGCACGCGTGTGAGGACGCAGGTTCCCCATTATTATGTAACATGGAATCATTTTTGGCTCCCAAGGTCCTCTGGGTTCCCCCGGGCATCCTACCTCCTCCCCGACCCTGGCCACCATGCCTGGGTTGCTTCACTATTTTGCTGAGTATTAGTTGGAATCAGGTAGCACTGGTCTCTTTGGGTTGCAGTTTCATGCTGTGACACAGACTCAAGTATCTTGCTTGTGTTCTCTTGAGTGGATAATACCTTTCTGTTTCCTGCTGAGTCATATTCCTTCTGTGCATGTACCTCTGCCTGTCACTCACCTTACGAAGACACAGTTTGTTCTGTTTTTCTGAATCAAGCTGCTATAAATACGTGGGTTGGTTTCTGTGTAGAACTCCATTTCCATTTCATTTGGGCAACTGCCAAGGCCCGAGTGTACCTGGTAAGAGTGGACACCATGGAACTTCCTTCCAAGCGGCAGTGCTATTTTGCGTCTCACCCCTGGTGAAGCAGAGTTCTTGCCCCTTCAGATGCTGTGGACGCGTGGAGCTGTCGGCCTACAGCTGCTCTGAACTATATGCAGCAGTTCTCCTTGTATCACAGTGTGTTTCCCTGGCAGAACACGACGTGAAGCATCTGTTCATGTATTGGTTGTCGAGTATGCACTTGTATTCTTGTGAGGTGCCCGTTCAGGTCACTGGGCCAGTTTTTAATTGGTTTGTTTGTGTGTTGGGAGTTCTTGGTGTATTTGGGGGAACAGTTTTTCATCAGTTATGTGAGTCTTTTGCTCCTTCTTCCCCCATGATGTTCAGCCTTGCAGCCAGGTGACCACGGACTGAACACTGCAAAACCATGAGCCAAAATAAGCCTCTCTTCCTTTAAGTTGCTGGTTTTGGATATTTTTGTTCCAGTAACAGGAAAGCTGACTAATGTGACCTAGAAGAATTTGCAATTGGCTGGTTCTCTTTGTTATTAATTTCTAGTTTATTAGATTGTAGTGTGAGAGAAGATGTTTATAGAGTTTCTGATTTCCTTTTTATTTTCTTTAATTTAAGGTATGTTTTATGACCCTGAATGTGGTCTTTCTTGGTTAATATTCCATGGAAACTTGGTAAGGTATGTGTTCTGTTGGTGTGGCATGAAGTAGTCAATAGATGACTATTATAACAACTTAATGGATGGTGTCAAGTTCAAGTAAGACCTCAGTGCTTTTCTGGCTGCTGGATTTCTCCACTTCTGAGAGACGAAGTCTCCAACTATTAGAGTAGATTCATATGATATTCTTGCAGTTCTATCAGTTTCTGATCTACACATAGTACTACAGTGATGCTGTGTTGGCGAGCATATACATCTTAGAGATTTTTTTTGTCTTCATGGAGAATGGTCCCTTTAGCAGTAAGTAATGTCTCTGTCACTGATAACTTTTATTGCTCTGAAATCTGCTGTTTCTGAAATTAAATAGCTCCTCCTCCTGCATGTACTGTTAGCATTCTTTCCCTCTCTTTCTTTCTCTTTCCTCCCTGCCTCTCCTTTTCTCTCTCTCTCTCTCTCTCTCTCTCTCTCTCTCACTCTCTCTGTTTCTTGCTCTCTGTCTCTCTTTTATACTGTAGACCAAACACAGGGCCTTCACACTGGGGTACATCCTCAGCACCGTTTTAAATTTTGAGACAGATTTGCTTTGGTAAGTTGCTCAGGCTGGGCTCAGAGTTAGGATCTTCCTGCCTTGGGCTTGTAGAGAGCTGGGATTATAGGTGTGCACCACCATGCCTGGCTGATATGTCCTCCTCTATCTATTTACTTTCATGTGATGAGGATCTTTACCTTTAATGTGTGCTTTTTGTAGACAACATGTAGTTGGGGCTAGTGTTTTGATTCACCCTCTCTCTTTCAATTGGTGCATTTAAACCATTGGTATTCAAAATGAATACTCAATAAAATTGAATGAATATTTCCTATGTTTTTACTGTAGTCTATCCGTTGCACTTGTTCTTTTTCTAATTATTCTGTTACACATTTTTGCCTTTTGTGGTTGTAAATGAGCATGTTAGAGGTGATTCATGGCTTACAATAAGGTATTGCCCCCACAAGCCTATCATAAATTGAAAATGCACCGAACACAACTCCCCACTGAACATCACAGCGTAGCCACACAGTGCACTGTGGAGTACGGGTTGCTTATGTTACATATTTTATCACTGAGCAGGAGCTGCAGCTTGCTGCTGATGTCCAACATCAGGAAAGGGCATCATATTGCATCTCGCAAACCTGAGAAAATATTTCAATTCAAGTATTTAAGTAATGCTCTTCCTTAATGTGTATTCATTTCACACCACTGTAAAGCCGAAAAATTGCATCTATTGTAAGTCTTGAGTTATCTGCACAGGACTGTTTTCTTTTCAAGTTTTTAAAAAGTGTTTTCCCTATTGCTTGGGGTTTGTGTTTACAAATAACTCTCACTTCAAATCCTACTTACCTCTTCAGAGGTAGTGTATCTTATAATCACAAATAATCTTAATTCTCTTTCCTGTCCTGTTTAATATAATTTAATGCATATATGCCAGTTGTGTATCCAAATCAATAAATATTTATAGAATAAGGGAACTGAAGAAATGAAGTGTAGGGTAGTCCTGAATTTGCCCTTTGTTATAGGTACACCAAAAAAAATGAATTCAAGTGAACGAAAAAATGATTCAACTAATGCCATTTATATGTGAGGTGGTGTTTCATGCTGGGAATATTTGATTTCAGCTTCTTACAGGGGCTTTTACTCTCTAACCCAAATGGGAACAATACCCCTGACCTTGCTGATAGGCAACCACGGGTCATTCACAGGGTGCAATGCATACACTTAGGATAGCACTTAACAGTGCTTTGTCATTGGCTATTTTTACATCCATGTTGTTGAATACTAAACACAAAATTACATGCTTTTGAAGCTCACTATTTCCCACATACAATTATCTGATTTTAAGCAAACCATTCAGTACACAAACTCACGGGAAAGATAAGCGAAGTCAAAAAAGTGTTGATAACTCATAGATAGTAAGCACCTGGACAATAGACGATGCTAGATTCCTGGAGATTGAATGATCTTCCTGCTTTTCCTCACTAATGACATATTGTGTATATAGACTTGAATTTTAAACTGATTAATGTTGACTACCACGACCTGTGAAACAGCTATTGCTCTGTCAGCCCAAACACAGTGATTAATTACTGAGATTTTCCAAAGTGGCTTTTGAGGATGAGTTTTTAATGTGGCTCTCTGTTAGAAGCAGCCGCACTAAGTTCCTCAGTCTGTTCTCTGGTAAACATTACCTTCACTGCCCGGGTAGAAATCTACTATGGTTTGAGTGTTTGTCTCCTCTGAAATCCAGGCTGGAATTTACCAGCCACTGTGACGGTGTCAAGTGGGGGCCCCAGAGGGCAGAGACCTCACTGGTGGTGTTGAGGCCACGTGAGAGGGCACATCCCGGCCTTTGCCTTCTGCAACGGAGAGAAGCCGCAGGAAGTCCTCACCGGATGCTAGCACTTTGGCATTGGATTTCCCAGAATCCACAACTGTGTGCTAATAAATTCCTGTTAATTATAAATCACTTGCTATGTGGTTTTCTGTTACAGCAACACAGATCAGAGTCCGGCAGAAATGTTCCCTGATCACTGGTGAGAAGAATCAGGTCAGTCTGCGTAATCAATACTGAATCCATGGTTAAGGTTATAAGCATGGGATTAGCTGTAGGTTAATTAAACTGAATCACATCCACGTCCACAGTGACCTCCTCCTCCCAGCAGGCTTCGCCTCCCAACATCACACCCAACTCTAAACCCATCAGTGGACTAATCCAGTGATGAGGAGCACACAACCATGATCCAGTCATGAGCCCAGACTCCATGTGTGAGTGCGTCAGCCTTCGGGAGGACATCTAGGGTAAGGCATACTACACGTGAAAATGTATGTTCATGGAAAGAGCATTCATCATAGTCTCCAGCAGGATGGGAAAATACTCACGGATTATTCATACAGTGGGATATTCTATGGTCATGGCAACCAGCAAACTGCAGCATGATCAAAACTTCCTAAAAGTTTATCCTGAATGAAATAAGTCAGACACAGACACACACCTGCTGCATAATTGCATTTATACAATGTTCAGAAAAAGACAAAGCTAATCTACCCTATCAGGATATGGGTACAAGGATACAGGGAGGGAAATGCATGTTAGGAAGTCCCAGGGTTTCATTCTGGACCTAACTGTTGGTGGCTACTTAGGTGCACTTATCATATAAAAAAAAATCACTCATCTATACTCTTTAATTTACATACATTTCTGTATTCATATTGTATTAAATACAGATTATGAAAACTTCCCCCAAAACACATTTTCCCTCTGAATTATGGAATTTGAAACATGTCAAGTGTGTTTCAGAAACTTACTGTATAAATTTCCCCCCATTTCTCCCTGTTACTTCTCCCTTTCCAGATATCTTACCCCCTTCAATCAAATGTGTGGAAAAGTTAAAGCTACAGTTTGTAGTCAAACTGTATTGGATTCAGGTGTGCATTCTGTACCTTTGGTGTGACCCCGGGTTCACTGAGGAAGGTAATTTGTGCTCACAGACATCTTCTGCCCGCTGGTGTAGACGGGAAAATCATTATGGGTCTGCTACAGCTGGGAGCTTTCCGCTTCCCGTGCACACATTTAGCAATGCGATAGTTTCAGATATTTACTCTCTAAATTTTTTGAAACAACTGCTGTGGAATTTACTGACTTTGCAGGTAAGAAACATGTGTATAAAAGCAAAGTGTGGGAAGTTCATATACAGAAATCTGATCACCTCCCCAGTTTCATAGCTTTATACAGAGTGGGTCAAGGTTTATAAATTGTCCTCTACAGTAGTATGAAACAGAGTATTTCCGAGTTAAGTAAATGTTATTGATGTTATGTGTTATATGCAAAGTAAATTTATAGCTATAGTAGTAACTGTATAGCAAGGCTTTACAATGCTGCATTATCACAGATACTGGAAAAAAAAAAAGCAAAAAGTTGCATAGTATAGAGGAACACATTTTCCAGTTATTTCCCCCTGGCCAGATCTTCTTTCTTGAACAAAAGTACTAATATGTAAGTTTCCTGTTTTTTGAAAATACTTTACATCTCAGACTTGTGTCCTGATTAACAATCACAAAAGAGTCAAGTCTGTCTCAAGCAATAGGAACAAAGCAGGAGGCTTCACCCTATCTGACTTCAAAATACACTCCCGAGGTGTAATCAGAACAGCGTGGCACTGGCGTGAGTACAGACGAGCATACCAAAGGCAGGCTGGAGAGGTGGACGCGGGTGCACATCTGCAGCCAACTGAGAGTTGGCAAAGCTGCCAGGAATGCACTTTGGAGAAGGATGGGATTCTTTGTGAGCGGTGTTGGGAAAATGAGACAGCCACACCCAGGGCACGCTAGTCCTTCATGATGGACTCAAATAGAATAAAGCCTTACATGTAACATCTGAAATTATTAATTGATCAGAAGAAAACAGGGTAAACACTCTCAGGATGTTGGAATGGCAAGATTTTTTTTTTTACAAGAACTCAAACCACAGGAAACAACAAAGGTAGACAAACAGGATTGCATTAAACTAAAAAGCTGCAGCTCAGCAAATGACACAAACATCAGAGGAAAAGAGAAGCTGCGTCGTGGAATAAAATACTGGCAGGTCTTCATCAGACCAGGGTGAAATATCTGGGATATATCAGGAGTTCCAAAAACACAACAGCAACAAAACATTACACAGCAAACCTGATAAAAATGGGCATGAGACCTAAACAGACCTGTGTCTAAAGAAAATCTGCACATGGCCCACAA
Organism: Cuniculus paca; assembly: GCA_004365215.1. Lineage (NCBI taxonomy): Eukaryota > Metazoa > Chordata > Mammalia > Rodentia > Cuniculidae > Cuniculus > Cuniculus paca. Next base: position 3,779 of record RJWT010022907.1, on the reverse strand, counting down.
GTATATGAAAAGATGCTTGATATCATCAATCATCAGGAAAATGCACATCAGAACCACAGTTAGCCAGTCCCCCAGGAGGAGCAGCTGCTCTCAGACAGCCCAGGTAGCAGGTGTGGGCAGGGCATGGAGCAAAGTGGACTCCCTCCACTGGTGGTAGGAGCGCGAATGAGTGGAGACCTTATGCAAAACAGGGCAGGGCTTCCCCAAAGCATTAAAATTAAGACTGCAACATGATCCCACAATCCTACTGCTGTGCATTCACCCTAAGGAAACCAGGCCAGCAGGGCCTTCTGATGCTCAGCACAGCCCCTGTAGCTAAGAAATGCAAATGCCTAAGAGTCCACCCAAGGAGAAGGATCAGGAAGTATGGTAGCAAACAGAACGGGAAGGACCAGCATTGTCTGTGACGACATGGGCGGAACTGGGGGTCATTATGTGAAGCGAATTAAGCTAGCACGGGAAGTCAAATACAACAGGAACACACAGCATGCGAAAGGAGACTGTATGTGAAGGGGTGTGTGTGTGTGTGTATATGTGCATATTAAAATGTTTTAAATTCTTAAACTTTCTTCCACTTGACTGAAAAGGTTTAATGTGATACTTAATGACCTTAGGGTCAATACCTTGACATCTTTGCCTTTCCCTTTTTTTTTTGAGTGTGGATAATCAAACCTAGAGTCGCCACAGGAGCCCCGTTTCTCCTCTTTCTTCCGGACGCATCCAAGCCATCAGTGCAAAGCACTGCCCGCTGTGTGCCCGGGGCAAAGCCCTCAGGCAGAGGTGCAGGCTTCGCGGGAGCCTGGTCGGATTCCTAGGGGCAGAACGGTAAGGCAGGGGTCAGCCGCTCCCTCTGGCTTCCTGGAAACAGAGCTAGATTTACGACCACGCATGTCACAAACGCAACCGTGCCCTCTTCCTTGACGTGACCCAGGGAGGAATTTCAAAGCAGTTAGGCACCTGTGATAGTGATATTTTCCCCCCTAACTAGTGCTTTTAAGTGGATATTGTCTTTCCGTTAGTAATGGCCAGTGACCCACATTTCACCAATTTATTTGACACTGTCATATACATACTGCCACCTGCTGGTAGCTTTAAATATCAGCGGTGGTAGAGGCGTCAGAAGTTGGTGATCTGTCTGGATTCTGAGGAATCTTTTTGATAATGGTTAGAAAACCACTTCTGTCAATGTTGTAGTACAAGAGAACATGCCTGATGATAAGTAATGATTTTTATACAGGATTTTGTACTTTCATCCAATGTTTTTCAGACCTAGTGAGTGATATTAGTGAAATATATAGTCAGCTTGAATGAACACGTTGTGCAAGACCAAGTGATTTGTAGCGGTTCTTAGTACTTTCATACTTTGCGGGTGAATAAAAGCTTAAAATATCTGATATTTCAGTGATAGCTGCACAAGAGCTTGGGCGCGGGTCATGTCCTTATCCTTACAACACACTTTTGTGAGACATGTGCTAGAAAAGTCTTCAACTTAAAAAATAAATCAAAGGACCACAGCTGGCAAGTGGTATAGAAAGCGATGCGTGCCGTTATGAATGAGTGGAGGAAGCCACTCTTATGTCAAGCCAGTCCTCCATCCTGGTTGCTCTGCAAGTTAACTTGTGACCCTCCCAAAACTGACAGCTGTTTGTTCTTTCATAATCAATCTAATTGCAAGCCTACATTTAGTTCTGAAGGGCTCTAGGTGGGTAAAATACACACAAAGATTCATAACTGTTTAAAAGCACGAATGGGAGGATTGAAATAGGTAGTCATTGGATAGAACATGTAATCAGGACAGACTGAAAAAGACAAGGCAAGTATTCCAAGGAATGGGCCATGGGTTCAGACGTGTGGAATAAAAAGTGATGAAGACATTTATGATGGTGATACCTACACTATTACTAACATCAATGTGATCAGTCATTTCCAAATACTCTCATAATTGAGTTAATAAAACAGCAGACAAATACTTAGATATGTATTTTAGGGATTAGGTAATTTTTGGAGAAGACGTATGAGTCCATGTTTTGAAAAGGTTGTCATGTAAGGACTGAGAGTGGTCCCCTACTGTGTATCCATTTACATGGACTTGGGAGGCACAGATGATGTGGGGAGGGTGAGAAGCCTGATTTGTTTTAGCATTCTCCCCTGGAAGGCTCAATTTTAGATGTGTTCCAATTTATAGTAACCATATGTTCTTTCTTTTGTGAGACAGTTAGGATATCATGGAGTCACGGGCTTTTCAGTAAAGATGACCACTTAAACTTATAACTAATATGATTTCATTTTTATGCCTTCAGAATATCTCATTCCAATCAACAGAAAATGCAGGACAAAATGTTTTCCTTCAATTTCTATTTGACCAATGTAATTATTCTTTGTATTACAAAGACATTTTAGGATGAAGGACTTTGGTCTAACAGTAAGTGTAACTTGGGACTTTGCATTTTCTGGTATGCTTAGATATATCCAGTCTTACAAAATAAGCTCAGAGACCGCTGGGCATCAGTAAATTCTAGGACCACAGGAGAGGCTACGCTGACTTTGCACGTTGACCTCCTACGCATGAGCATCTTGTCCTTTCCTCCCTGTAAGCCTGTGCTCCTCCTGCTGAGATGGAGACGCTCTGCAGTAACCTGGAAGAGCTCCAGTAGTAACCTGGAAGTGCTCCCAGTTGCGCGTGAAAGGCTCGCACCTTTTCGTGTCATCGGGCGTCTTAGAAACGTGGGAAGCAGCGGTTTGCGTCCCCTACTCCGCTACTTTCCCCACCTGCGTGGTCCGATGCCTTTTAGTCCCCACATGTCCTGAAGGTGAAGCTTCTTCGCTGCTCTTGAAATAATTCCATTAACCCTACCTACGAAGACTCTGAGATTATTATGATATAAATAAACTTTGTAGAAATGTTTGCCATATTTTCCTTAATAATTTAAATTTAATAGTACTGGATTCATAATGCATTCCTTGTGTATATTGCTTTCTTCACTCAAACTTGATTTTCACTCAGTCTGCAGATGGCTCAAGCTATGCCCTGAAAAGCAAACTTGAAGCCACGTTTTCAAACCCGTGCTGGAGGTTGTGCTGCTCTGATTGTTAATCCACACGTGTCTCTCACACTGTCAGTGAAACCCCCACGCCCCATGCCAAGGAGCACCAGACTGCCCCACGAGCATGTCCATGTGTCCCTGATGCAGCTGTGCCCTTGGAAGCTGCTGGCTGGGGGAGCAGAGAGCGGCACACGGAGCTGGGCCCACGGGTGCACCCAGCTCTTCCTGGACGCAGCCTGAGCAGGAGCATCTACCGCGGGGCAGGATGGCAATGTTCCCGCCACGGTGGGTTTTCAGACGCCTCACTGAAGTCAAGGAGGCAGAGACTGGGGAACACGTGCAGGTTTCGCCCTTGCAGGCTGGCAAAAGGCAGCTCCTACCGCTATTGGGCATTGTCTCCAGCACAGTGCAGTTGAGTCTGATTGAGGTTTGTCACAGTGCCTTGGAAACTGAATGGTAGGGGGAGTTTGGTCAGCTGGAATCAGAAAAGGTCCCGAGGGCAGTCCATGGTCCAAAGGCAGAATCAATGGATGCATGGTTTCTTCAACTCCATCCTCCTCCCGATTGCCTTGTGCTCTGAAAGAAAAGGATTCTTTTTTTTTTTTTTTGCGGCACCGGGGATTGAACTCATGACCTCGAGCTTGCCAGGCAGGTACTTAGGCCACTGAGTCAAATCCCTGGCCCTTGTGATTTTGAGACAGGGTCTCACTGTGCTGTTTAGGCTGGCCTGGAGCT
>RJWT010022906.1:0-17002 GCA_004365215.1 Cuniculus paca | reverse complement strand
GGGCACCCAGATGCCATGGTCACCCCAGGATTAATCAGCCTGACACCGGCTGACAGGGGGCTTGGGGGACTTGGGGGCCTGGAGGGCAGAGGGAGGAGGCTCCGGAACACCTGGGCTGCTTTTAGTTGTTTGGAGCCAGCAGCAGATCTGGGTTGCCCTCAGAGGCTGAGGATGGCCCCTGACCTTGCCCTCTAGGGCTAGAGGGGAGACATTTAGAAGGGGTTGTGCTCCCACGGGACCTGATAGGGAAGAACTCAGTTTCCCTCCCAGCCCTCCCACTTCCTTGAGGCGGATCCGGGAGCAGTCACATCACCTCTTCAAGCTACATTTGCTTCTTTTTCTGTAGAATAGAGGCAAGGAACCCTGCCTTAGAGGCATATTGGGGGATTGGCTGAACCCTATACAGGAACTGATCTCACTGTAGTCACTCAAATGGGCACTTCGCTCTGCCTGAGGAGACGATTGGTTAGCAAATGTGTCTGGACACCTGCAGTGTACTAGGTCTGGTGACAACAGGCAGGGAGATGGACATGGTGATTGGCATCATGGATCTTTTAACATGGCAGAGAGGAAAGAATCATACATAACTGAAAAGTGATTTTAACTTAACTGTAAATTCTTAAATAGTTGTAAATGTGTGTGATATGTGGGAAAAGAGAAGTTCTGGGTCTATGGCCCACAGACCAGGGAGCCCACCTGGGCCTAGCACTTGGCACAGAGCTGAAGGATGAGAATGTTGGTTGCATGGGAGGTGTGTCAGTGAGCTTTATGTAACCATAATGAAACACCTGAGACAGGCTACCTTATGAAGAAAAGAGGTTCACTAAGCTCACAGTTCTGGGGGCTCCAGGACATAGTACTGACTTGGCTTGGCTCAGCTCGGGGGTGGTGGGGGGTCCTCTTGGCTGCATCACATCTTGGCAGTTGGCAGTGGAGGGATGGTATCTCTAACAGGAAGCCAGAGAGAGGCAGGGTGGGGCCAAGTGCAGGCTTCTATAACAACCCTCCCTCGAGGGCTGGCAAGGGTCCTCTGAGAAGTACTGTACCTTAATCTCTTCCCAATGACGTAAGGACCTCCCACCCCCCTCCCCCAAAGGTGCCATCACCTCCCTAATACTGCCATCTTAGGGCCCACACTTTAACACATGGACCTGGGGATGGGTGCAAACTACATCCCAGAACAAGAGGCAAGAGGGAGGGGCTGGTGCGTACTTGGAGGGAGGAAGGACACCCTCCAGGCCCCGGGCAGTGCTGCATGGGAGGTCAGGGAGGAGGACTGGCTGAAATGAGTGGACAGTAGGTAGGTCCAGGCTGGAGTAGCAGATGCACCAGCAGAGGTCCAGCTGCCTTTCACAGCTCTACAAGATTCATTGTAAAAACCAGCTGTCTCTGACCTCACTCTTATTTTCTCCGTCCTAGAGAGGAAGCCACCTTGACATTTGTAGCTGGTTATTTCTGTATTTACATTCATATTTCTAAATAACATGCCTGTATCCCTTCCTCCTCCACATTTCTACCTCCTCCCCCTCCCTCCTCCTTTTGAGACAAGGTTCTACTATGTAGCTCAGGGTGCCTCAAACTCACAATCCTCCTGCCTCAGCCTTTGCTGGAATTACACGCATGTGTTGTGTATCACTACTTCTCAAGTTTTCATTTTTTTGGGTTAGTTCTGATCTTTTTTTCCGGTAACAATTTTGTTGAGATATAATTCGCTTACCATACAATTGACTCATTTAAATTGTACAATTCAGTGGTTGTTAGTATATCCAAAGTTGAGCAACCATTACCACAATTAATTTAGAACATTTTCACCACCTCAAAAAGACAGTCTATAACTTTAAGCCTTTATCATCTAATTCTTACATTGTCCTCAGCCTCCACTAGTCATGGATTTACTTTCTCTCTATGAATTTGCCTATTTTGACAACTCATACAAATGGCTCATATAGTAGGTGGTCTTTCGTGACTAGCCTTTTTCACTTAGCATAGTGTCTTCCAGGTTCATCCACATGTAGCACCTATCAGTTCATCATTCCTTTTTATGGCTGGATAGTATTCCACTGGACAGATATACCACATTTGGTTTACCCATTCATTAGCTGATGGACATTTGAGTTGTTTCATGGATAATGCTGCTATGATCATTTTTGTACTGTTTTCATGCAGAAAATATATTTTCATTTCTGTTTTAATTTCTTATTGGTACATATTTGTAGTACCTATGAATACATTCATTGCTGGTAATTAGTACATGTACTTGACACATCTTAATTCTTTTCATGTTGTCTTCCTGTTTCCCTTCTTCCTCTCTCCATCTGTTGGTTGCTTTCCCATTTGCAAAAGATCTGTTTCTTATTATCTGTCTTTTATTTTGTTCTTTAATGTATTTATACTTTGGGTTTCTCATATAAGAGAAGTCATGTGAAATTTAAGAATGTGTGTCTGAATTGTTTCATTTAGCATTACAGATTCTAGGCATATTCATTATTCTACAAATGACTCAAGTTTATCATAGTTTATGGCAGAGTAGTACTCCATTGTGTGTGAATACCACATTTTCTTTATCTGTTCTTTTGTTGATTGACATATAGGCTGCTTCTAAGATTTAGCTACAGTGAATTGTGCTGCTATAAACATGGGTATGCATGTATCACTGCAATATGATGCCTTTAAATCTTTGGGGAAGATACCTCGTAGGAGAATAGCTGGGTTGAATGCAATTTACATTTTTAGTTTCTTTTGGGTATGCTATGTATGAAACTAGAATTTTCTCATTGTGATTTTGACTTGAATTTTCATAACCTATGATGTTGATATTTTCATGTGTATTTGGCCATTTGTATATCTTATTTGGAGAGATGTTTGTTCAGAATCTTTGCATACTTTCAATTGGATTGATTGTTGCCTATTTAATTGGATTATTTGACCTTTCATTATTCAGTTGTAAGAGTCTCTTGTGTATACAAATGCCATATCAGACATGTGCTTTATAAACATTTTCCCCATGTTTTCACTTTTTTGGGGCAGTACTGGAGATTGAACCCAGGGCCTTTGCACTAAGCTGTATCCTCAGCTTGCCTGACCTCCCTCCCTCTTTCCCTTCCTTCTTTCTTTTTTTTCTGTTTCTTCCTTCTGTTCTCTCTCTCTCTCTCTCTCTCCCTCCCTCCCTCTCTCTCTTTCTCTCCATTGAGTTGCTAAGTTTGCAGGCTGGGTTTTATGTTTGTGATCCTCTTGCTGCAACCTTACAAGCATGTGCCACTAGGCCAGGCTTATTTTTACTTTCTTGGTAGCATCATGTTGAATCACAAAATTTTAATTTTTTTTTTGTTGATGCCAAAAACCCAGGACCAAACATTAGTTTTTAATTTTGAAGTTTATTTTTCTTTTGTTGCTTCTGCTTTTGATGTCACACGAAAGATTCCACTGCCAAATCCAAGCTCATGAAAACTTACCCCTATTTTCTTCTAAGACTTTTATAGGTTTGGCTTTTATGTTTAGACTTTTGATCTATTTTGAGTTAATTTTTTGCATATGGTGTGAGGTAAGGGCCAATCGTCATTCTTTTTCTTGTGGCTATCTAGTTGTCTCAGTTCTGAGTATCATTTGTTGAGATTATTATTTCTCCATTAAATGACCTTAAAAACCTTGTCAAAGATCAGTTAATCACAGATGTGGGACTTTACTTTTGGACACTATTTCATTGATATGTATGTTTGTCCATATGCCAGTAGCACACTATAGCTCTGTAGTGAACTTCGAAATTGGGAATATGATTCCTCCAACTCTGTTCTTTTTCAAGGTTGTTTTAATTGTTTAGGCTTCCTTGTAGTTACATATAAATTTTAGGATTGGCTTTATCATTTCTGAAAGAAAAGTCATTAAGATTTAGGCAGGCATTATGCTAAGTCTATAGATCAGTATGAGAAAGATTTCTATCCTATTGTTAACTCTCATGATCCATGAATATAGGATGGTTTTGAATTTATTTAGGTCTCTTCTAATTTTTTAATCAAGTTTTGTACTTTTCAGAGTATTCATTTTGCATTGCTTTGGTTAAATTTCTTCCTAAGTGTTTTATTCTTTTTGCTATATAATAAATAGAATTATATTCTTAATTTTTGACTTGTTTATGAAAAATGTAAAGAAATACAATTTTTTGTACCAATCTTTATTCTGTAACTTTGCTGAACTTGTTAACTAGTTCTAATCATTTTTAGTGGATTCCTTAGGATTTTCTATGTGTATACTCATGTCATTTGTGAGAACTGTTTTACTTTTTCTTTTCTTGCTTAATTTCCCTTCAGAAAGTTTGTTAAGTTGAAGTGTTGAGAGTGGATATCCTTGTCTTGTTCCTGTTTTTAGGCGAAACACACTCAATATTTTGCTACTAAGTATGATGTCAGCTGTGGGTTTTCCAAAGATGCCCTTAGACCAGGTTGAGCAAGTTCCATTATATTCTAATTTGGTGAGTGGTTTTTCTTTTCTTTTTTTTTTTTTTTCGCATGAAAGGGTGTTGAGTTTTTGTCAAATGTCTTTTCTGTGTTAATGAGATGCTCATATGACTTTTAAAAAATTCTATTGATATGGTGTGTTACATAAATTGGTTTTCAGATGTTAAAACGAAGTTTGAAGTTCTAGGATGAATCTCACGTGGTCATGGTGTATAATTATTTTTGTGTGTTTCTGTATTTGTTTTGCTGGCATTTTGTTAAGGATTTTATGTCTATAATCTTAATGGATAGTGTTCTGTAATTTTCTCTTTCCCATAATGTCTTTGTCCAGTTTTGATACAAAATAATAGTAGGAATGTCCTGACGTCTCTTTTTTGAAAGATAGTTTTTCTGGATATAAGATTCCTGATTGACATTTGAAAAAAGCACTTTGAATGTGTTATTCCACCGCATTTTGGCCTCCACTCTTTTGGAAGACAAGTCAGCTGTTTATCTTACTGGGTTCCCTTGGAAATGATGATTTATTTTTCTGTTACATTTGAGGGTTTTTTTTTTTTTTGCTTCTCTTTGCCTTTTGACATTTTTGTTACTTTGCATTCATCCTACTGAAGTTTTTTTTTTTTTTTTTAGTTTCTTAAATCTGTAGAATAAAGTTTTTCATCAAATTTGGAAAGTTTCCATTCATTGTTTGTTTAAATATTTTCTTGCTTCTTTGTTTTTTCTTCTTCTGGAACTCCCATTATGCATATGTTGGTATACTTAATGATGTTACATGCGTCTCTGAGGCTCAAATTATTTTATTTAATTTTTTTTTCTGTCTGTGTTTTGGATTGTGTAATTTTATCAATTTGTCTTCAACTTTGCTAATTATTTTTTCCTGCCAGTTCCAATCTATTTTGAGCCTCCCTAGTGAATTCCTCATTTCAGTTATGATATTTTTCAGTTCCCAGCTTTCTGTTTAAAAATAATTTCTATGTATCTATGCTTTCTATTTGATGAGCTTTGTCATCATACCTTCCTTTACTTCATTAAGCATTTTTGTTGTTGTTCTTTGAAACTATATCAAATAGTTACTTTAATTTTATCAGTTAAATCTGACAACTGCTTGTTTCTCATGGGTAATTTCTGTGGCCTGATTTTTTTGTTCTTGAGTGGGTAAAATATTTTTGCTTCATGCATGTTTTATTATTTCTTTTGTTGTAAAATTTAAATAATACATTTTAATAATTCTAGCATCCTTTGCAGTATAGTTTTTGAGGTCACTGTTTAATGTTTGTTGTGATCCCTGGAGAATTTTTCTTAGTAGTATTTTTCCCAGGTTATCTCTGGTAAACTAGATGTCTATAATTTAGCTTATATTGGAAATTAATCTACCAGTCTTCTCTTCATTGTTTCACCACAACCTCTGCTATTCTTGAGGGTGCCCTCAGGCTGTAACTTTCCCGTACTCTGGTAAACAAAGTCAGTCCTTATGAGGAAAGATTTGAACTCTGTCTTACACATTTCCTCATCACTGGAACAGAATGCACAACAGCCACAAGAATGAGAGGCTTATTTTGACTCAATGTAGTCCGTGGTTGGCTGATTTCAAGGCAGAAACAGCATAGTAGAAGGGCTTGCAGGGAAGACAGTTGTACATCCTATGGCAGCCAAGAAACAGAGAGGGTAGGAGCTGGCGAGGGAGATCCATCCCTCCAGATCATACCCCCAGTGACTCACTTCCATCCAGACACCACCTCCTAACAGCACAGTCAGCTCTGAACTATTAAGTGGATTAATTCACTGATGGATACAGCACTCCTCTGATCAAATTGCCTCCCAAAAGGCTCACCTCCAAACACACTAGCCTTTGGGGGGCATTCTGTATCTAAAAGATGACACGGTCCCTATCTGTAAGCCAGGGTTCTTGAATGTGGGTAGCACTTCTTCTTCTTCTTCTTTTTTTTTTTTTTCCAGCAGAACCTCTACTTTAGGAGTTACTGGGCACTTTGTGGAGTAGGGGCAGGCCGTAGCATCGGGTCTTCTCAGCATGCCTCTCCTGGTGTGGAACTTCTGTTTTTGGAAGGAGCCAGAGTGAGGGCAGTTGAGACCGCAGCGTTTTTCAGCATGCCTTGCTCAAGTTAAAGCTTCTGTCTCACTGCAGGGGCTGTGCAAAAGAACAGTGTCTCCCTTCATCTCTCAGTTGCACTTCCTCAGAACTAGGCCTCTGTAGTAATAATCTGGGCTACAGTAACTAGGAGCTAGAGGGAGAGGAATCCTATACTATTGCCTGTACCCTGCCAGAGTGGGATTTTCATAAAACTGAGATGATATAGGGAAGATAGGAAGTAGATCACGGTTCTAATGTCTCAGGCTCTTGTTCTTGTGTTTTAGTAGGTTTTCCTGAATAAATTTTTTTTTTAATTTGATGTATGCTCCTAGGGCCATTTTTGGAGACTTTAGTTTTGGGGTTTTGTTTTTTGCTGTGGTACAGATTGAACCTAGGGCTTCATACATGCTAGATAAACACTTTACCATTGAGTCACATATCAGCAAGTTCTGGAGACTTTAAATGGTTGTTTAAAAATAATTTTCAGGAATTTCACTGGACAGCAGGGTCTGCATAGCACCTCATGTTGCATGCCAGAAGAGGAACCCTAGATTTCTGACTTCACATGAAGCAAGATGATTTAGCTCTCTTCCTCCAATCTTCCCCTTGCTCTTCCCATTTCCCTCCCTTCATTGTAATGCCACGTTTCTTCTTTTTTGTGCAAGTCCCCTCCTCCCAGGGGTTACTGTAATCTTTTGAAAATGTAAATTTGTTTGCTCATATTTGTAAGTAACTCCAAACTCTTGGCCAATTAGTGTGAGTCTTCTCTCTAGATCATTAGCTATGCCAAGTTGTTATCAATTTCGTCTTTCTGAAGGAGTCTTCCAGAGCCTTAGGATCTGCATGAGGTTGGATTGGTTGCTTTCTACACCTGGTACGTAGAGATCATCCAGGGTTTTCCTTTACTGTCAGCCTAGAGGATTCTTCTCTCTTTCTCTCTCATGTTGGATCTTTGGTTTCTAGTAACAAAAGTCTTTGTGTGTCTCAGTTTATTCCTTTGTTTTGGTGGAGTACATCTTCTGGTACTTCCTGAGGAAAGGTACATGGGACACTGATTTTTTTTGAGATCGTGCACTGAAAATGTTTTATTTCATCTTCTTTTTTTTGGTCTTTTTGAGACAGTGTTTCACTATGCAGTTCAGGCTGGCCTTGAACTCATTGTGTAGCCTAGGCTGGCCTTGAACTTGCAGCGATTCTCCCGCCTCAGCCTCCTGAGTGCTGGGAATACAGGCATGTGTCATCATGCCAGGCCTTTTGTCTTCATTCTTGATTGGCTGTTAGGCTAAGTATAGAATTCTAGGGTGGAAATTTCTTTTACAGAGTTTGAAGACTTTGCTCTATTGCCTTCTGACTTTGTGTGTTGCTGTGAGGAGAAGGAAGCTGTTTTCTTCCCTAATTGTTTCAGCTTGGAAGCTTAGAAAACTTTTGAATTTGCAGGGTGGTGACATTTCTTTTTTTTTTTTTTTTTTTTTGCGGCACTGGGGATTGAACTCACAACCTTGCGCTTGCCAGGCAGGCACTTAGGCCACTGAGCTAGATCCCCGGCCCTTGTGTTTTTAAGACAGGGTCTCACTATGCCGTTCAGGCTGGCCTTGAGCTCACTTTGTAGCCCAGGCTGGTCTTGAACTCACAACGATCTGCCTGTCTCAGCCTCCCAAGTGCTGGAATTACAGGCGTGAGCCACCACACCCGGCTGTGGTGACATTTCTTAATGATGTGCCTTGGTATGGGTCTATTTTTATTTGTTAGGCTGGATCCTGTATGGGCCCTTGAAATCAAGAGCTACTTTTTGGGCTTGTGAAATAGTCTCAACTTATTTTATTGATGATTTACTTTCTCATACTTTTCCTATTCTTTCTAGAATTCTTATTTGAAGATGAAAATTCTGCTTAAGTCCTCTAATTAAAATGGTTTTCTCTCATATTTTCCATATCTCTCTAGAAGAGCTCAGCCTTATTTTCCAATGTTTTGTTTACAATTTCTTCCACCATGCTTTTAATTTTTAGAAGTTCTTTGGTTCTGTCACTTTTATTAGAGTCCCATTTTAATTTCACTTGTGCATGAACATGTCCTCTTTTATGTTTTCCCCTTCATGTTATTTTCTCTTATCTTCAACCTGTATTTTCTCTTTGTTTGGTTCTTATCTTTCAGGCCACAGGGTTTCTTCTGGTGTCTAGTAAACCTCAGTTATCTCATAGATATTTAAAAATAGGAGCATAGGGGCCAATGAGCACCTCCAAACACATAGGTGCATCTAGAGTGCTAGGAGCTTTCTTAAAATGTGACGTGGCTGGGCTGTTTAATTGGAGAACTTCTGATGTTGGTGCCTCTACGGTTTTTCTAGGTATTTTTTCCTTGATTCAACATGTTTCCCAGATAAGAATCTTCCGATAGTCTCTGTCTTAAGTCACTTTTCCATTGTTGAAACACCATACTCAACATCCACGTCTTAAAGGAGGTGAAGTTTATTTTGGCTCACAATTTCAGTCCATGGTTGCCCAGCACCAAAGAGGAAGGGCACAGTGGCATGAAGGGTGTGGTGGAGGAAAGACTCATCCATGGGTGACTCCACTGATGAGTATAGCACCCCTTTGGGGGACACTGGCTCTAAACCCTAACAGCCTTTGGGGAGCATGTGATTCTGTAATATGAGTTTGGCCATCAGTGTTCTGAGAGCAGCAGGATGGGAGATGACTGGAGTCTCGATATTGGATTTGCTCATATTCACGATCTGTCCTTGTCATCAGTGAGTGCCGCCATATGCACTCTATCTGGTGGCCCCTGGTCTGGAGATCTCTGGTCTTTTTAAACAGACTTTCAAAGAATCTTTTTTATTTTAACTATGCTTTACCCCAACTTCCAGAGGTAACTGGTGCTGCCAAATCTTCAGCTGTGGGGAAATATTTCCTGGTTTAGTTTCTTTAACTGTTTGTTTATTTTCCAGGTTGGAAATTTTGTGGCTGTTATCTCCTCTCTTGTTCACGCATCCTGTGGGCTCATACTTTCAAACACTTAAAGAATCTCCTTTACTACTGCGTTAGCACCCAAGGGATAATGTTGGCATCGACTTGGTTTTGTCCAATCATCATCTTTATGTGGGCATCCTCCCTCCTTGCAGCCTTCCCCATCCTAGCGTGGAAGCTTCATGCTTCCAGTTGCTCAGGTCAGAACTCTGAAGTCATCCATGACTCTCTTTTCTTTAACCCCATATTCAATCTCCCAGCAAAGGTAGTAAGCTCCACCTTAAAAATATGCACTGAATTTGCCATTTCTACCAAGGCCAGCAGGATCACCCACTACTGTCTCCCTCCTGGGTAGTGCAGGATTCTCTTTGCTGGCCCCCTTGGCTTTTTGGGTTTAGCTCAGCAGTCAGCTCCCTCTCTCCTTCACCTCTCCTCTTCCTGAAGCGCCTGTGTGGCTGCCCTTTCACTCTGAGGCCCACATTCCAACAAAGGTCAAGACCCTGTGTGGCCAAGTTCCACCCACCTCCCGCCGTATGGGTCCCCTGGCCATCTTTCCAGACACAGGCACACTCCCTCGGCTGCTCTCTTGCCTGGGGCACTCTTCCTCCTTCATTCAGGTCACCCGTGTTGTGCTCCTGACTCTTCTGTTTAAAAGACCCCCACAACTGCCTTATCCCAAGTATCCTTCTCCAATAGCACCTCTGGTGATGGGATGTGTTTATAGTTCCTGTTTTAGTTACTTATGATTGATCACCCTCTCTAGAATGGATGCTCTTGAGAGAAAGAGTGTTGGCCTATTTTGCTCTCCGCTGTAACCCCCAATACCTAGAACAGTGCCTGGAACAGCACCTGCTCAGCAAACATGTGCTGCCTGCATGCATGAGTGAACATTTGCTCTGCCTTAGACCGAATTCTGGGGGTGAACTTGTAGGCTCTGGGCCCATAGTCTGCCCTTTCAGTTCATTTACCCATCTGTGCATTATTATTGTGCTGAGTGTTAATATTGCACAGTTAAAAAGTGGCTGAGGGGATCTGGCCCTAGCTTGGCTCCTGTGATGCTTCAGCAGTGCTCCTCCCCTCACCCTTATGCCCAAAGGCCTGAGAAATGAGATCAAGGCCCAGTTCCTCTGCGTGGCATGAGACGTTAGCAGGGAACCTGGCCTCAGGCTGCCTTTGCTCATAAGGTTCCCCCTGGCTGGAAGGACAGTCCCTAGAGTGAAGCCTTCGGGTCCATCTCCAGGGATGCCCCCTCCAGGCAGTCTGCCAGGACTGTCCAGGGCAGAGGCTGCTACTGGCCGCCTCTCTTCTCAGAGCCGGGGACTCCTTTTAGGGTGAACTCCAGCTTTCTCAGGCATGGCTGTTCCTCTCAGTCCACCCTCAACTGTGAGTTGAAGGGAGGCAGCATCTTGCTCCGCTCAGCGTCCCAACAGTCCAAGGGAAGGTCTGTTCCTGGGGTGGGGTGGGGGGTGAGGGGAGCAAGTGAAGGGCTAGGGACAGCTGGTTAAAACGTGGGCCTGGCCTGGAAACCAGGCTTTCTCACTCCCCAGCTGCCTGACCTGGGCTAGTCCCCTGGTGCTCTGGGTCTTAATTCCCTTGTGTGCAAAACAAGGAAAGAGTAACTCCCCTTTCCTGAGGGTTCCATGAGTTTGTGTGTAAAGTTGCTCCGCACAGAGCTGCCGGACTGGGCATGGGACACAAATGGCCATGCCGAGGATCCAGGCCTCCTGGCTCAGCCCAGGCTTCTGCACCCTTAGCTGCAGGTGCCTGTACTCTACATCCTCCTGGTCTCCTGGGCAACTGGCTGAGATCCTGGCCTACAGCTTGGTCCTCCACACTCAGTGTTGGCCCCCTGGACAATCTGGCCCTGATGTCTCATGCCCTTGCCAGCCAATCAAGATGGAGACAGTCACCATGTAAGCAACTGAGGCAGCTCAGGGTAGTGGGCATCAGAGGAGGAGAGGTGCCCAGAGGACTGGGGCTAATCCAGGAGGTGAAGCATGGCAGGGGCACTGGGGCAGGAGAGGAGAACTGACCTGTTTCGAGAATTCGAGCAAAGTCTGTCATTTCTTTAGAAAGTCAGGAGAGTTTTTGTTGTCTGACTTCTGTGGCAGGTTGTCAGCAAAAGCTGGGGGCCTTAAGCCTTTGGCTGGAAAGCCCTACAATTCCTTCTTTGAGATTTGGGACCAGGGGTCTGGAGTGGGCAGTCTTACTTGACAGGACTCTGAGAGATGTCAGAGCTGCACTTATTCAACTCAGCACCCTTTTGTGGCCCACACAGTGCTTGTGAGTACATTTGTAATAGTTCATCTTTTAACGGGCACTTACACCAACCTTGATGTAGGTTCTATTATTATTCCAGTTTCTGGATGAGGAAACAGACTCAGAGAGGGTAAGGGGACCAGTTATGGTCACGCAGTTGCAGGTGGCACAGCTGAAGTCTGATGCCTCCAAGGCCTGTGTTCTGAATTACATGTCATATTCCTTGTGCCATATGGGTAAGAATTTGTTGAATGACCAACAGGGATAACTTGTAGCGGGTGGGTGGTCTTGTCAACAGTGAAGGATTTGCTCCGCTTGCTTCTGCCAGTCATAACCTTTGTCAGGGACAAGAAAGGAGAGCGTGACCCCTGCCAACCCATGAGGTGATTGGTATCAGGTTTGGAGATCTGCCTGAGGTTTGCATGTTCTGAAGGGGACTAGAGTACCCAGGGTCTTTCACAGGCTCCTTTTTGGATGCTGGAACCTGGTCTCCAGGCTGCTGTCTCGGCTTGTCTAGCCTTTCCGAGGAAGAGGAGGAGCATCCTTTCTGGGAAGGCAGATTCTGGTCTGCTTGTTCTCCACGGCATCCACAGTGCCTGAATCAAGGCTCAGCACAGAGTAGGTGCTCTGTGAACAGTTGTGCCTGGATGCCCTAAGCTTGCTTGCATCCAGGATCCCTCAGTTGTCATATCCCTGATGAGAAGGACCACAGACGATCCCATGGCTCTCCACCAGCTCCCTCTAGGCTGATTTGGAGTCAATGACTAATACCCCTTGAAGTAGATCACTGGACAGGTTATAGATCTAGCTAATATTCCCACCTGCCAGCCTGATCTGTGAGCCCCATCAGCTCTGTTTTGTTTAATACATTGCCTTGCATACAGTAGGTGCTCAATCGATGTTTGTTAGAAGAAACATTGAGAAAAGCCAGTAGGGAGTGTCATGGTCTCCTCTAAAGATATCTAACAACTCTTGTTTCCTTATGGTGCCCGTCAGTCCTTATCCACCCTTTCTGAAGGGCAGCACAGACAGGAGGGGGCAACCTTGGCCTTGGGAGTATCCGTCTTGCCCACACGCACGCATGCGTGCACACACACTCACACACTCTCCAGATCGTGGCAAGGAGATACCATCTGTTTATACACAAATGTCCTAGTGACCTGACTGATCCGAGAGGGATAAGCAGAAATCAGGCAATGCCCTCGAGGGAAGCAGTGAAAATATTATGCAATTCATTGTAATTGCACACAAATAGTTGCTCTGACAGAGGCTCTGGGGGAACCGCCATGAGCCTGGGTGGGGTGGGGAGTGGAAAAACAGAGTTGTCCTTCAGCCAGTGGAGGTCACTGAGGAAACAAGGGCCCCAGGGGCCCCTGAAGAGCAACATACACGGATGTAATAGCTCTTCAAGTCTGCAATAAAAAATGGCGTCCAATAAAACTACATTGCAAAAAATGGGAAAGAAACAAAACGGAAAAAGTAAAACAGTTGAGGAAGCAGAGCCTGAAGAATTCGTGGTAGAAAAAGTACTGGACCGACGTGTAGTGAATGGGAAGGTGGAGTATTTTCTGAAGCGGAAGGGATTTACAGATGCTGACCATACGTGGGAACCTGAAGAAAATTTAGATTGTCCGGAGTTAATGGAAGCATTTCTTAATTCTCAAAAAGCTGGTAAAGAAAAAGATGGTACAAAAAGAAGATCTTTATCTGACAGTGAATCTGATGATAGCAAATCAAAGAAAAAAAGAGATGCTGCTGACAAACCTAGAGGCTTTGCTTGAGGTCTTGATCCTGAACGAGTAATTGGTGCCACAGACAGTAGTGGACAATTGATGTTCCTCATGAAATGGAGAGATTCAGATGAGGCTGACTTGGTGCTGGCAAAAAGAGGCAACTACGAAATGTCCTCAAATTGTAATTGCTTTTTGTGAAGAAAGACTAACTTGGCATTCTTGTCCAGAAGATGAAACTCAATAACTTACATCATTTATATATATATAAAATATGGGTAATATGGGTCTTGGTTTTGATTCACTAGTGTGAAGAAAACAGCATTCTAATGAAAATCACGTTTAATATGTTGGTTCTGAAAGTAGTATTTGGGAGACTTGTTGGATTTTGTTTGTTTTGCATCTAGAGCACTGATTTCTTAGAACAAGCTTTTGTAGTTGCTTCCTTTGTCAGAAAAAAAAAAAAAAGAGCAACATAGCGTTTGTTTTTGTGCCTACTGGGCACCAGGAGCTTCACACCAAAGTAATTTCTCTCCCCCAAGGTTGCTTCCTCTCTTGTGTAGCAGAAGAAACTGCAGCATAAGGCGAGGGACGCAAGGCTGCAGAGCTGGACTGGAACTTGACCGCTGCTTGTCTGGCCTCTCTTTGAGCTTTCCATGGACTCCCTTCCTTAGCCTTGGCCTGAGCTGCCTTCTCCCTGGTTGGAGTCTGATTTTATTGTTTTTTACTTTTTTCAGTACTACTGATTGAACTCAGAGCCTCTGTAGTAAGGTACATCCCTGCCTCCCTTTATTAAAAATTTTTTTTATTTAGAGACGGGGTCTCTTGCTAAGTTGCCCAGGCTAGGTTCAGACTTTCACTCCTCCTGTTTCAGCCTCCTGGAATGCTGGCATTATAGATGTGTGCCATCACACCTGGCTAGGGGCCTGCTCTTTTATGTGGAAGAGGTAATCAAGTTCAGATTGGTGACAGTGGGCATGATGACGTGGCCTCTTATGCACCTGTCACATACCCTTCCTTCCCTGAATCCCTCCTGGGTCCTGACCCCTGGGTTGGGTGTCTCAGGACAGCTGCCCCAGGAGGCCTTGTGAGCTGTGCACCCCCTATTCAGCCCCCCATGGATGCACCATGGTGTCTGTGTGTGGGCTGCCTGGAGAAGGCTGGGTGGAAAGGAAACCAGGAAGAGGAATTCTTGACTTTCATGTGTCAGCCTTGGCTCTGGAAATGAAATGCCTTTTAATTTCATCATCTGATTTTCTTTTCTCCCTCTGTGATGTTGCCCGGTGCCAGGAGGCCCTTGGCTGCAGGATGGATGTTTAACAAATCCAATAAAGCCTTTTATCTGTCTGGCTGCTTGCTTCCATGAGCTGGGTGCGCCTGGGAGACATCACCTCATTCACGCTTCTCACCTGTGTGCGGGGTAGAGTGGGTCGGGGCCAGCGGCAATGTCGCTGTGTGTTGGGGAGCGGGGAGCAAAGGCCAAGAAGGCCGGTACTGGGTGACCTTCTCACAGGGGTGACGCATGATGCTTGGGGTGGCATCTGGAGACCTGTGCCCTGGTCCCATCTCTTTCGCTGGCTCTCACTTGGACTTTGAGCAGTCCTTGGACATGTCAGGTCATAGTTTCCCTTCTGCAAAGTGGCAGGATTAGGCCAGGTAAGTGGGTGATCTATGGATCCATTAGTCCTGCCCCCCTCCCCCAACCCCACGACAGTGCTGGGGATCAGGGTCAGGCTCTCCAGCATGCTAGGCAAGCACTCTACCACTGACCTATAACCCAGCTCCGACCCTATCTATTAAGCAGCAAAATTCAGTTTTGTCTGGTGAGATGGGCCCCAGAAGTCTCACCTCGTACAACTTTGTTGCCTTCTTTTTATTTACATGTCTTTTTAGTATCTTTTTGGGATGAGGCTTTGCTATGTCGCCCATGCTAGTCTCCAACTCCTATCTATAGCGTTGCCCCTTGCGCTCGGAAGGTGTTTCTTCCTGAGCCTGAGCAAGAATGCCCTTTCTCTCATGCAATCTGTGTGTATCTCACTCTTGTCTTGTCATCCAAGGGTCAGCTTAAACATCACTTCCTCAGAAAGCTCCTCTGGTTGGCCTGTCTAATGATATCCTGCACCCCCAGGAGTTCTGTCCCCTGTGCCCGCCCCACGGTGTGTGTGCCCTGGGCTCTATCATGCCTTCATAGTTCCTTGTGTTTTAATTTGTTGACACACTTCTTGTCTGTTTTTCCCAGTCACTTGCAACTTTCGTGAGGGCAGAGGTCTTGTCCCTCCACCCCCTCTGCTCTATTCCTACCAGCCAACCCAGTGAAGGCATGTGATAAACATCTCAGGCATAATGTGGGATGTGGTGGTACATACCTGTAATCCAAGCACTCTGGAGGCTGAGCCAGGTGGATCTCTGGGAGATCGACCTGGACAATATAACCAGACCCCAACCAAAAACAGACAACAAAAACAAACACATCTGATAAATGAATGAATGGATAAATAAATAAGTGAATGACTAAGAGATCAAACTTGGCTGCTTGGGGTTGGACAGATGTGGGGCGCTGTGTGGTCACAGGCTGGACCACTCCCCCGCACCACCCTTCTCCTATAGTCTTTCAGCCCTCCATCCCTAGTTAGAGTGTCCTACAGCCCAATCTGAAGCCACTTGAACTTGAGTACCTCCAGGGCTTCTTGGAGCTCTGATCACCCATAGCTAACCCTTACACTGGCATGGAGATTCAGGGAAGGTGCAAAGGCCTTGGGGAGGAAGAGGAAAGAGAAGCCATGGTCTGGGATGGGGGAATTCACAGCTCTTCCAGGCAACCATGAGCTGACCTAGCTGGCAGGAGAAAGAGGAGATTCAATGGGAGGTGCTGGATAGGGTCATATTTTGGGGGCCTTGGGGAATGCCAAGGGGAGATGCTTGTGTCTTATTTGCAATATGTGGGAATGGGCGTTGAAGCATTGTTCAGGGCAGTGAAATCATCAGGGCAAGAAAGTGGAGAGGGCAGGGCCAGAGGGAAGGAGACCAAGGAAGACGCTGAGAGATGAGGAGGCCTGGAACAAGGTAATAGGGATGGCGTGAGGGTTGGGATCCAGGAGCAAAGAACTGGGGTGAAGCCCATTCAGCAAGGAGTGAGGTGGGGCAGGAAGAGAGGAGGGTCTGAGATAGTGCTGAGGTTTCCCAGCATGGGGCATGACTGTCACCAGGGAGGGGCAGAGGACAAGCTTGAGGACAGGAAGCTCCCCCACTCCCAACAGGCAGGGAGGATAAGGCTTCCAAAGTGAGCAACTCCTGCTTGGGTAGCCTTGGCCCAGGGAGCACCCGAGGGAGAACTCTGCTGGCCTGGGTTGGTGTCATCCCTCCCGCAGGACTGATGTGCTAATGGTCACCCAGGGGCTTTGGCAGAGAGTAAGGATGACTCACTGAGGACTCATTCTTACTGCAGAGGACAAGGCAGAGCATGGAAAGCTCTGGGGGTGCAGGGACAGACGGCCACTGGGACTACAAGGG
>RJWT010022905.1:0-17005 GCA_004365215.1 Cuniculus paca | reverse complement strand
TTGATGAGTGATTCTTAAACAAAAGAGTTAACTAAACTGCTTCCAAGGTCATGACACACTGAGGTCATGTAAAATAATATTTATTGTGTTAATCTCCAAGATGAGGATGATTTGTTATGCAGTAGTTAGTAACTTTCATGGTCCTATAATAGAAGGGGAATATTCAGCTCTCCTTCAAACCCCACACCCCTGCAATCAACATACAAATTTACACTTCTTTTCTCATCTTTCCTATAGAGTAATTTCACGTATTTAGGTTATGACACCGTTTGTTGTTTACATCATAATTGTTTATAAAATTTATAGAACTACATAGCATTTCACAATTATATTTTCATTCTATGATATCTTATATATATATACAATCCAAATGCATTAAAAATGCCATGAAATCTACCTATTTTTCCTTTTTCCCTTAGAAGTCCTGTATTAGATTTCTTTGTACTTCTGTTCCACTCTGGGCTGGCTGCTGTCTACCCCACTAGAAAGCTCTTAGCTGGAATGTTCTTTTCACTATCATCATGCTGTTCTTTTGTAAAACAGTTTTATTCTAATCTTACATTAAATACATCATTGACCAATCGTTCTTTATTATTGTATGTTATGCACTGTTTACTTAGAATTAAGCTGTGACAGGCTTTTTTTGAACTAAGTTTTACAGAACTGTTTCCAATGAGAAAGCACAGGATTGATCACATTCAGAACTGTTCATGCTTTTTTTTTTTTCCAGTGCTTTCCCACAAGTGTTTTTTCAATGAGGGAAAATAAGTATAGAGAAATCAGAATAATTACACAGATATCATTATCTGACATTTAGTTCCTAATCAACTTTTATTAGGAAAAGAGAAATAATAATGAGTTAAAAGGTGGATATTTGAATCTGACTTCACAGTGATAGGTAACATAATAAAATAAATTATATAGATTGATGGTATTTCATAAATATTTTATTTGTCTCAGATATTTTGAAAATTTCTCATTTTGGTATTTCATAATTGTATATTTATTATATGAATATGTAAAGTACATACTCTCCTTTATTATATACTCTATAATGCTTAACATACAATATTTTAAATATTGGTATAAAATACCATACTATGCTCCATAATTGTATATTATGTGTAACTAGAATATTAACTGGAAGTTCAAAATTTGAAACTATTTTTAAGTTTATTTTACATATTTTCTGAATATAATAAATTCAATATTATTACAATTGGAAATATTTAATGAATTAGACATTAAAACTTTTACCATTCTTTTTATCTGTTATAAGGAAATAAAATAACTTTATTAATTTAACTTCTACTTGGAAATAATCTCTAGATTATATCTATAAGAATAATTCAAATAATTCCCACACACCATTAACCCACATACACCTATCATCACCTGTTTGCTGTATCAACTACATACTTCATCTGAACAATTTGAAAATAAACTGACTTATCCCCATTCTTTTATTTTGGAAAATCTCTTTCTATGTCTATTCTTGATTGAGTAGCAATTATTAATAGCTAGATTGGTGAAAAAACATTAAGAAACCTGATAGATCTGTAGATGTCCATGACTCTAGATGCTTTGAGACTTGTAATTAAATAAAAATGTAATTTGCCAAAGTGAAGTTAATGCACCACTAATGCAGCATCACCTGCTTATTAAACTCTTTTCATAAATGACACGTGCAATTATTTGTACCAATTACATCATTAGAAACAAGAGAGCTGTCATCTGCCCAGTAATCAAACGCACATGGCTTATAGAGAAGTCAACAGATATAGAGTAGGTCAGAGTTGTTAGTGTTCTCCAGAGAAACAGAATTCATAAGACATAGATACATATGTGAAGGGATTTATTAGAGGAGTTGGCTGACTTGATTTTGAAAGCTGATATGTCCCATGAAAGGCTGGGTAACCATGGAAGTTGAGAATATGGTTCTCTATAGGTCTGTATAAGTTCTGTACAAGTCTGAAGATCTGAGAACCAGGAGTCCATGGTGTGCCTCTCTGTCCAAAGCTGAAGGCCCAAAAGTATGAAGTTAGGGGATGGGGTGCTGCTGGTGTGATTCTCAGAGTCCCAAGTCTAGACAACCTGTAGTTCTGAAATCCAAGGACAGAAGAAGAATCCCTGCATTCCAGAAGAGGGAGCAAGAATTCATTCTTCTGTTGTCTTTTTGTTCTATCTGGTCCCCCAGTCAATTGGATGGTGCCTGCCCACAGTGAGGACAAAATGTCCCCACTCAGCCACCAACTCACATATCAATATCTTTTGAAAACAGTCTCATAGACATGCCATGCAGCCCAATCATTCTGACTAGACCCCAGACCACCAAGACTTCCCTATAAGTAGAACAACTGCCTTCGTTCCTACCAAAAAACAGAATAATTAATGCCGTGATTAAAGGTAAATAAATGAATGCTTTTCCAGGCATCGAAGTGTCCTTGATTTAGTCAATTTGATTCCCAAGGTCAACTATTGCAGAAATCAACTGAAGGAAATGTTAATGGGTGAGACAAGAGACACATAGGTTAAGAATATCAGCTACAAAGAGATTGGGCTCATCTGAGAAAAAGGTACTGGGATTAACTTTAAGCAGTCATAATAATGTAAAAGAAAAAAGAGACTGATAAGACATTTCAGATAGAAAAAGTCACATGTTTTCCATGCAACAAAGTGAGAAAAATTAAGGAACAAAGACTGATTCTGGGGATGACAGACTAAAATAATGGTTTCTACTTACATGATATGCCATAATTTATAAACCCTTCCATGTAAACTAAGTTCTATTGTTTCAATAACCTTGCGATAAATTAATAGGTATTAAATAGAAAATAGAGCTTATACAGTAATTTACTCACCAATGTTAAATGATTTATTTGAAGATGTTGAATGTACATGCCATTCTGAGGGTTTTTTTCCTTCTTACAATAGTACCTGACTTATGTCTGCCTTTTCAAAAACATTTATATATACCTTGAGTTTTCCCTGTGTTACCAAGTAATTTATTTTTGCCATAGCTTATTCAACAGACATATGCATAGTAGGTAGTGTCTCTGTGTTTCTGAAAATTGAGTCAGAGGCTACGTCTCAAACTTTAATGTGCCTAAGAATCATTTGAGGATACTGATATAATGAAGATTCTGATTCAGTGGGTCTTGAGTGGTATCTGAAATTTTGTATTCCTAACAGGAGATGTTGATACTGCTAGTTCATAAGATACATTTTGTTTGGAAAGCAAGTAGTAATAAAATTACATGTACATATGTACACACAAGGCAAACAGAGACACTCACACACCAAAGTAGCTTTCAAATGTGCCATTCTGAGACAGCAGTAGTGCATCTGATTTCAATTTTTAAGTCTCATCCATCTTCTCACAGGTTTCCTGGTGCTGCTAACTATATATGTATTTCTTTTCAGTAATACAACTGCATTCCATTTCTGTCTTTGCTGGCAAGCAGCCCTCAAGGTTTCAAAACATGTCAGTGGTCTTTTTCAAGAAGAGCTTTCATAAAGAACCACTTCATTCTTAGTTGTTCATTAATAGTTCTCTTACTGACAACTTGGATGCGTGCCTTTTAATTTTGCAAGTATTTTAAAATTAAAATTACTTCCAAAGCATTTCACATACTTTTTGTGGTAATAACGTCTGGTGGGAAGCAGAATTCTTTACTCTCCTCCCACAGGTCTTTCCTCTTACAATTCCATAACCCTGTGGGTTTCTTTAATGGTCTGAAATTCCACAATATAATCCATGTGTGTTGAAAGACATCTGAAATCATTGACATGCCTCAGGGTCTTAGGATTAAGCAATTTTTGGATCTGCCTTTGTGTAATTGGGCTTGAAGAGGTGTTCTCCTATGTAAGTCCTTCTTTCAAAATTCCTTCTTTTTCTTTCTCTTCCATACCGCCTTAGAGGAAATCCATTTATGGTTTGGACATGTTTCGCAAGGATCATATTTTCATCGCAATGGAAATCCCCCAACTAAAACTCCAAGAGGTAGACAGTATATCTTTGTGTACATGACAAAAGAGTAATCTTGAATGCAATGTTGATTTTCATGAGGATCTAAGAAAGAACTTAGCAGCCCTTTAGAAAGAAAGGTTCATGCCTACTGTTCAGTCATAGAAAGGTATTCAGTTCTCTGCTGTTGGGCAGCTGTTTGAGATACGCACCATGTATTGACTCAGGTAGGCCTATATTAATGTGTCAGAAAGTTCAGCGAACATAGAACAGAGAGTATCCTATCAATGTTCATATATTGCATACTTCAGATTCATTCAGCTATCGTGAGTAGTTTTAGAAGGACTGAGACCCTAGTTGGACAGCTCCAGTTAAAAATCTGCAGCTGTGAGCAACCATGTGCATTCCCTTCAGTTAATCTAATGTTTCATATTATTCCTGCTCATCTTCTTCTTGTGTTGTCAGCTTCACTGTGCTAAGTAACCTTGTTTAAAGCTTTCAATGTTACAACTTGAGCTCTTCTAAAATGACTTCACTTCAGTTGGGAGCTTAGTGCTCATCCAAATGTGACAAAACTTGAGCTCTGAAACCTATTACTGCTATCCAAGTGTGTATTTCATCAATGTATTTTGAAAATCAGAGGAACTTTGGTTTCAAACACCTTACTGCCCTCTGAAGGAATCTGATGAAGTCTGACTCCCCATAGAACACATACCTTTCCCTTCCATTTTTAAATGCAGCAATGAAGAGTTTAAATGTATGCTCTAGGCAACACATAATACTGTGATTTAACTGAGACTGAATACTAGGAAAATTGGTTCTCAGTCCAGTGTGCCACATGATCATCATTCCTGATGACTATAGTTTCACATAGTACTTCTGCTGAAACACACAGAAAACAATCCCATTACTAAACAGAACAAGGCAGTCTTCGCTAAATTTCTTCACTGAATACATAGTGAGTCTTCCAGGATATCTTTGCACCTGACTATAAATGGTCCACATTTTGTTAATATTGTGACACATAACAGTTTTGAGGGACCTTTCAGTTAGGTTACATTAGCATTTACATTCTCAGTTCTTGCTTTGTGCAATATGGGTTTTGTTGCAATAGCATTCTCCTAACAAGACACTTTTGAGAGTTGGTGGCTGCTACTGCTCCTATGAAATTCTTCATGGTCTCTGTGCTGTGTCCTTCAATACTTACCCTGGAAAGCTTAGCACTTTTCTGCTTTAAAATTTCAGCTATATGCTTCTAAACCTGAAACAGATGTTATCTTGGCTGCTGTCACTCATTGTGAGCTTCTCTATTCACATTTACACAGGGCAGGTAATATGTTGACTTCACTCTGGTAGAGAAAGAAAAAAAAAGGAAGAAAAAAATGAAATGAGAGGGAGTGAGAATAATACATATATAAACTAGAGGAATAAAGCTACACAGAGACGGAGAGTACAATTGTTTGAATAGCTATTACCCTAATATCATATGCTATAGTCTGGATATACTGATTTGCCTGGCATCCCTCTGGAATCATACTTGTGGCCACCCAGATTAACTCTGTGAGATGATCTCTTGATTTAATATCAGCTTACTCTTTTCAGCTCCCATGTCATTTACAGTCCTTAAAAAATGTAGTGCTTATTAGTCAGCCATCTGTGTTTTCAAGAACCCACGGTCTCTCCCCCCGCTTTTTTGTATGGGAACCAGACTAGAAAACATTAGAAGAGAAAAATTAACCACTCAGAGACAAGGTAGAAGCCTGGGGGGGAAAAGAAGGGATTTGTCTTTTATGGTTTGTACTTTGTAAGCTGTGGGTGTGACTCAATTTCCTCACCACCCACATAAAAAGGTTGCCACCCAATCACTGTTTTTTTTCTATCTAAAGCCCCTCCCCTTTGTTTTTGGCTAAGAGACCCTAAGAAAGACAGCCCTTTCTGGACGCTGCACACTGTGACATATAAAAGCTGTTAACTGCTCCCGTAACCAGCAGCATTCAAACCTTGCAGGCTTTTGCTCTCTGGAGCTTGTAATAAGACACACTCCTCTTACAAGAGTTCATGCTACAACATAGCAAAGAACTTTAAATTTTTGGAAGAACTGTGTATTCATTTTGGCATTGTGCAGAGGTAAGCTGTTTGGCTCAACAAGTTTATATTGCATGTGTTGATTTAAAGTAGCTGACATTTTTAAAGAAATGAGATTGGATTAATAGACTATTTTGTATGTGTTCTATCAAGTTGTGTATGTATATGCCTGGGAGACATTATCAGCACATTCTCTATTGTGACTTGCAGGGGATCTTTTTCCTCTTCACTCTCAAGGTGAACTTCAATTCTTAAAGATTTCCCACTAAAAACAAATTTACAGCAATTCACTTTATAGTTCAGATATTTGGGGTAAATGTTCACATTTATGTTAGGGTTAGTGATCATGCTGTTTAGTTTTCTCTAGCTTTAGAAATTTCCTCTTAGGGGTCTGCCACATAAATCAGGAAAATGAATAGAGATTCTTCTGTAAATTGTAAAACATTTGTTTGGATTTTTACAGAAAATTAAATCAAGCAATTCTCCCTAATGAATCTGTAAATTCACATCCTGTGACCCTTTTTCAAAGACCCTAACTCTACCTTTCTACTTTAAAGCAAACTCAGTGGCCTCTTCTCCACTCCTCAAAATGATAGCAATCTCTGCAGTCAGCAGTGCGCTCCTGTTCTCCCTTCTCTATGAAGCAAGTACTGTTGTCTTACTCAATTCCACTGACTCATCTCCGCCAACCAATAATTTCGCTGATATTGAAGCAACTCTAAACGCACCACTAGATTCAGCGGATATTCCCAAAGCCAGGCGGAAGCGCTACATTTCGCAGAATGATATGATCGCCATTCTTGATTATCATAATCAAGTTCGGGGCAAGGTATTCCCACCGGCAGCAAATATGGAATATATGGTAAGAGGAATACTTTTTTTTTTTGAGTTCTGAGTGAGAGAGCTTTTATTTGTGTGTTGGAAGGACCTAGAAAGACCAGAAGTGTTTATACGTTAAATCATATGGGCTTTTACACATCAACATAGCAAAAAATTTTATGTGCCTATTAAGTTACATATTGTCTCATCATAGTGTGTGTGTGTGTGTGTGTGTGTGTGTATCTGTAGATTTCTCTTATGTCAGTCTCATAACTACTGATGAAACACATCTTTAAGAACATAGATGAAGAGTGGGGCATGTTGACTGATCACATTTGGAAGGACTCCTTTTTAGAAAAAAATTCACATGGAATCTTTTCTGTGCTTTCTGCATCCAATAGTCACATTTATCAACTAAAACATTTCTTGAAAATATTTCTTGAAATTATAGGTTTCATGTGCCTGATTTATGCTTGAGTAGGTGTCTCTTTCCTTTCTTGGACAAAGCTTTCACTAGGACTAAGCTATTTGCATTCTAAGAGAACATGCTGACTTTTCCTTCCTTGTGATTTAATGCTTTGTCGTTGAGATAACAGTGAAGGCTGTGCACTTGTGCACTGTTCCAGCTTGCCATGGACACATTGTTTGCTCTGTCTTAAAAATAGACTCTGTGTTTAAACCACTTTACTCAGTACAAAAATTAAGTTGGTATTAAAAAGTCTTGTTAAAGTTTGCTTTTAGTTTTGAATTTATGAAAGGTTATGTTTTAAAGTCTGGCACTTTGAAGAGCAGAGTATGCAGGCTGTGTTGAGGCAATGGAGACCACCGAATGGTATTTCCACATTGGGTTGGGGACACGTGGTATCACTAACAGTTTTACCAGTGCTGAACTAAAATTTGAGATTCTTATCATATTCTAGATTCATCTATTTTATATAAATAAGTTTTTAAAGTTTAATTGCAGGTACCCTTATCACAGGAAAAACAGACTTGTCATATTATGTCATAGGTCATAGAAGTCCAATTTAGACTCTGTGAAAATGCATTTTTCTAGAATGTTTTAAAGGAAGAGGAAATGTAATCAGTCCTGGTGAGTGATAGGCAATATGGTCTCATGATTAAATTTATAGGCTCTGGAATTTAAATGCTTGTTTTCAAATCCTACTTCAGGAGTATAAACTGTGTGAACTCTGTATCTCATCTCTAAAAGGAGGATAAAGGTAATGTGTACCACATAGGTTTTCTAAGGAATATACAAATAGAAGAGTAGAGTAATTACATCAGATACTCTGGATAGAGAGATGTTTAATAAACATTAGTTTTTATGGATTTCTTTGAACTTTTTGTGAAAGATGTACAGTGAACACCCATTCAAGATCCCCAAATAGGAAAGCCATCCATATAGCAGGTAATGTAGACATGTAAAGAGAAGAGGAGCAAATGCGTTTTTATAAATTACTATGGATTATGAAAGAAATCTGCATTAGATTCTGTGCAGGCTCAGAAAGGCATAATACTCAGACTATGGGTTTAAGGATGACTTTCTGACAGGGATCATATTGCTGTGCTGACTAAGATAAGGACCAAGAGCATTAAACCTGTTTTGGAGGTAAACTCACCGAGGCTACTTACTGCTTACTTCATAGGCTTGCACATGTTACTTAATGTGTGTAAGGCTCAGTTTTGCTATCCCATCCCCTAAAATTGGAATAGTAATAATCATAAAGGCCAACCCATGAGAAATGCAGTTCACTATGTTGAAGAGCTTGAGGGCAGAGGTACCACCCTGATCAAGGACATAGATGGGTAAAATACAGTTGAAATAGGTTGAAATGTCACATTTTTGTTGTTATATTTCCTCCCACTTGTCAAGAATCAATCCATTCCATGTGCATTTATTTAATTGCTTCTTTGTGCCAAGGGCTTGACTAATTGTTTCCATAGATGATCTTTTTCAATAGCTCCTGTTCTCCTGTGAGTTTAAGATTGTGATCTTTATTTTATGAATGAAAACACTTGACCCTGAAAAGTTAATATCTAAGCCAAGGTGGTATGGATAATGAATGATGTTCGTGGGATGATATTTTAAGTGTTCATCATTCAAAAGCCCATATTCATATTAGGGAGCATCCTACACTCAGAGAACTCTCTCAAGATGTCAGGGTATTTTTGTTTCCTCCCATAAAATGCCATAGAATACTACTCATTTTCTACCTGGTATTGTCTTATTATTTTTTCTCAGCTATTGAAACAATTACGTGTGACTTATTTTTCAAGAACCAGAAAAATGCTAATTACATTATAAATCTTCCCTAATTCAGTGAAAGTAATGAGAAACAGTAGCTAGAACAGTAAGTTATATAAATCAATATGGGGACCATCTGAGGTATTCATGTAAATACTTAATGTATAGACCACTCACACATATATTTATGAATTTAACATGTGTTAAACATTTACTACATGCTATCATTATTCTAAGCACTGGAGATACATTCCTTCATGAAACAGGCACACATTCTTGACCCTTTGGTGGGAATCCAACAACCAACCAGATAAATAAATAAGTGTTACACTATGTTAGAGAGTATTAAGACTATGAAGAAAAGTGGGTTTTGGTGAAGCTTGGATATTTAATAAAAATGTAAAGGCAGGGCTCACTGAGACTGGCCTGGGGACAGGTGAAGGAGGGAGCCACCACTGCTAGGAGAGCGATGGGAAGAGTAAAAAGAAAGGGATCAGGAGTGGGAGAACATTGACTAGCTCTAGGAAAATGTACTTTTTTAGTGAAATCATTAGTTAGAAGAACTCAACTCATAGTAAATTGAACAATGGAAATACTTCAGATCTCTCAGGAGGAAACTTGATAGAAAGTGTGATATAATAGGTAGCTTGGTCAGAGTAGGCACAGTACATGGCTTAATTCTCTAAGCTATGCGAAAACTATAGATCTCTGTTGGATAGTTAGTTTTATTTTAACTTACTCAACACTGATTTGGATTGGGAGGAACTGGAAAGCTAGCTCAGTTCCTAATCCGTACTGTGTATCTCATAGGACAGCACTCCTATCACTACCTCACAAACATCTGTGCTCTGAGTCACTAGCCCTGTATTCAAATTATCCTCAGTGAGAGCTTCACAGAAGATGGTCTTTGGTTCAAGGCTTTTTCTAATCACCTCAGCCTGATTTGTAACCTCTCATCTACAACTCTCTGAGCCTTTTACTGTTCTGTGCTCTCTCCCGTGAATGATTCTTCCTCAGTTATTCTTTTCTTTATATTCTTACCTTTCAAGTCTTTGATATCAGAATTTTGGAAACTTTAATGGTGTTTCTTATGCCCACCTATGATTTCTCCTTCTTTTGAATTTCTGACTAC
This sequence comes from Cuniculus paca, assembly GCA_004365215.1. Lineage (NCBI taxonomy): Eukaryota > Metazoa > Chordata > Mammalia > Rodentia > Cuniculidae > Cuniculus > Cuniculus paca. The sequence continues at coordinate 6,757 of RJWT010022905.1, read as the reverse complement.
CATAATGCTTTTGTTACAATCCAACATAGTTATAGTAATTTGTGCATTTCTTGCTAACTTCTCAATTTTAAGCTTTCAGAGTGCTAATTTTATGACTATGCATCACTGACTCTCTTTTTTCTTGGGTAATTCCTTAAGTACAAACAATGAGAAACCTTTATTTTTTGGATGTAGTTGAAATCCATATTGTTATATGTTTATAAACTGTATCACTTTCGATACTATGCTAGATAGTCTCGTAATTTCATCATTATAGTTTATCCTATACAACTGAAATAAAAAAAATTTCATGAATTCTAAAATATCCCTTCAAATTAATTTGATCTTCCTTAAGTATTTTGATATGTACAGTTGATTAAATAAAAAACAATTTGAATACCAGCGTGTTGACATTCATTTATGGTTCCATAATATTATCTTTGTATATTTTGTCTATGATTTTAATTTAAAAAGCACATTGTTTGAAACATTTCAATTTCTAAAGTAGTATCTTGTCACATAAATAATAATATAGATAGGGCTTTAACTATGCAAGTACAACTTCTTTATTCTTGGCTTCTGTTCTACAATTAGTTTATTGACTAATTTCCAGAACTCCTTGGACACCAGCTGTTTCTCATTCTTTTAAAGGCAGCTTAAACTATGACTCTAAACCACAAACCACACCAGTTTCTTAGAATAAGAATTATCACCAAAAGAAAGAAATTGTAAGACTCACACATAGAGTAAGATTTGTTGGATATTCCCTGAATCCAAGTCAATTGAATAAATTAATTTTTAAAACTTTGAGGTCCCTCCACAAGAAAGGCAATCCAAAGATTAAAAGCTTTGTCCTTAGAGTATAAACAATGCTGTAAAAAACAAAACAAATAGAGGGAGAAACCACTAAGTGTATAATTCAGCATAATACACTGGTGCATAAGATTGATGTAATGAAAGAGGGACAGACAAATACTGTGGATGAGTCAAAGAAGAAAGTGATAATCTCCAGTTGGCATATCATGAAAGGCTCTTGGAGGAGAAACATTTGAGATAGATGCTCAGAAAGGGGCAGGGTGGCTGCTATAGCAAGCAGAGCAAATGCATGAGCAAAATCACCAGCAGAGAAAAACTGTAACAATGTAGTCTTAGTTTTTGAAGAATTTGAGAAAAGCTTTTGTATTGTTTGAGACAAAAGCAATTAGGGAGACTGAGAAGTTTAATCCTTTCCTCATTTTTTTCAGTACTGAATATTGAATCCAGAGTCTTATATACTAGGCAAGTGCTCCACAGGTATATTTTAGAAAGATGACCCTGGCAGCTGAAGGAGCTGAGGGTGGGTCAATGAATGTGACCAGAAAGGTGGCAGCTGCTGAGTAAGCAAACCTGAGTAAGTGGTATTTTAGGAACAATACAGCGATACCCACTTACAGTGCGAAGTAGGAACAAGTAATAGTTCATAAGATGGGAGTCTTCACAGAGTGCTGAAAATGGTGGACAAGAAGGTGAGGCTTGATGTGAAAATAATGATAGAAATGAACTAAAAAATAAAACTGAAAAATAAAAAATAAGCAGTGTGATTTTAAGAAGCAATTATGTTGGTAATATGGTTACTTTTATTTCTTTAGTACATAACTATTATCTGTAGAACTCAAAGAATAAGGTTTCTTAGACTTTTCTGAAAAAGAGAAAAATATTGGTTACTGAGTCATAGCAGGTAGTAAAGTAAGAGCATGATTTGAGTGAATGAATGGAGAACAGGTTAATTCATCCTCAGAAAGAACCAATAGGCTAATTGTATAGAATGATAATTTGTAACTCGGGAATTAAAAAAAATACTGACTTTGTTTATCTGGACTTTATATGGAAGTAAAAGTGGAAAATGTAAATTACTTTGTTTGCTTTCTTCAGGAGTTGACTAATCACTCATGATGTGCATCCTTGTCTTTATTTTTTTTTCTTTTAATGAAGTCATATGGCACATTTCCTCTCATTTGGGAAAGATAACTCAACTTTCATGTTGTAAATATAGGAAATTTGACGAGTCTAACCTAAGTCTCTTCAGTGAATGCTTTAATGGCCATTTGCAAGCCTCCTGAGAACAGTTGCCAGAAAGCAGTGAAATGAGAAAGATTGCTGACAGGAAGGCATTTCTCCAGCACATTTGGAACGCTGAATTCCTGTTCCCCTGGATGTAGAACATTTTAAGCATCTTGGCTTCCAACTGAGACTGGGCAATTTTGTAGGAAATTTCATCCAAGGTGCACATTGAATATTACTTGTATACAAACAAAGAAGGCAGTAACCCCAAGGCTTTGCTCCCTGCACTCTGCTCTGCACATAGGGGTTCAGCTGAAGGCAAGAATACTTTGTCACCATTGTCAGCACACTGTAAGAAGTTCAAAAGTTCAAACATTAATGTGGTGTGATTCAGAAGCTCACCATAAGGTGACAGGCTGAAAAGCTGTGACACAGGGGCCACATAGATAGTGATAATGTTTCCTAGTATTCCATACTGCTTATTTTGGTATCAAATGATAGTTGACCACATATAATAATGTAGAAAAGTGATTTTACTGTGTTTGTTTTGAGTATTTATAGAACCTAGCATTGAACTTGTCCTACAGCAAACTCCTAGCAAATATTTGTGAGTCAACTAAATGAAGTCTTTTAACTCTTCTGGCTAGAATGTGTGACTATGGTGCTATGACAGGTAAGAGTGATACAATATGCAATAATTCATTCCACAGTGTCTATTCATGCACCTGGCACTGTGAAAAAAAATCAACAGGGAATGGATACTCTGACAGGGCAGACAAATAAGTGTGCTGAGGGATAAAGTAGAATAAATATGCACACTTTAAGATCACATGTGGAGATCTAGTCTAGACTTGACCTGAGATAGGACAGCAGTAAAGGCTTCTAGAAGGATTGATTTTAAATATTAAGTCTTAAAAGATAAATATTATATAGGAAGAAGTTAAGGGCAGAGGAGCTGCGTAGTCTGTACAGACAGGTGTTCTAAGAAGGTGCATGTCACATTGAAGGCATAGATAAAAATTTAATGTGGCTTGAATGTGGTGTAAAAATGAAGGAGTAATATGTGATGAAGGTGGGATGGACACCAAGAAACTTATTTCAATTTTATTCTAAGGTCAAGAGAAGTTGTTGGAGATTTTAGCTGGGAAGTTAGAGAACTACATTTGTGTCTCAGAAAGTTCATTTAGGCAACCTGGTGAGAGGGCTATGTAAAAACAGGATGCATAGTCTAGAGGCTGTCATGAGAGTCTGGGTGAGAGATAATTGAAACCTGAACTAAGTTTGAGGCAATAAGGATGCAACAAAGTGGATTAGAGTTGTGAAATACTTGAGACTCAAGTCAATGGGGTAAATGATTCACATGGTGAAACAGAAAGAGGATTTAAATGGTGAGACAGTTGGAGAGAAGGAGTCCATCTCTGACTAGGACAATGGGGTTCCTCTGAGTTACAGAACACAAAATAAAGAACAGATTTTAGGAAGCCAGTAAATGGGTAATGGTATGTCCTCCAGAATACACATCTGTGGAGATTAAAGCATGTAACTAGTGCATTGGAGGGAATATTCTTCTACTGTAGAGAATTTTGGATGAGACTATGTTAAGTTAATGAAAATGGGCCATTCTGCATATTAGAGGTTGGGTGGTGTCATGGAGACAGCATGGATTGATGATTTTATGCCTGCAAATCTAATTTTTTCAAGAAAATGCCACATTTTTTTCTTTTTTGGAATGAGACCTGAGATGTAAACCACCTCTACTCGAATCTGTTTCAGGGGCCTGGGAATCATCAGGCCTACCTAGTCCACCTGAGACATTTAGGGTAAGGTATATCTATAGACTAATCAGAGGACTTTGAAAAAAAAGAAACTGACCAGAAAATGCCTAGTCTAATGTTGTGAGCTTCATATATCTGAAAACCATTCAATAAGCAGTCAGTAAACATTTAGTAGTTATGAACTTGAGATGTTGAGTGGTCTTTGAGAATTTTTGAAAAATAACATGTAAAGAAGGCATGGAGGAAAAAAGTAATAGCTGAGGTCAGACAAGAAAATATTTGACATAAAATACATCCTGATCTGAGGTTTGAAGGGATGGGATTTGAATGCTTCCAGTCTATTATCTATAATATTAAAGATAAGATCTGAATAATTTTTTAAAATGAATGTGGAGGAATGCCCAACAAGTTGTGCTTTAAACTAAACTTTTAGTGAAATCTTTTACAATTTATCACCCTATATTTTAAACCAAACTGTCCAAAAATACTTTTTCTGGACACAATTTTTCTTATTAAAAAGTGCATCACATTCGTACTTCATAAGTTAATTAAATATGGACATTCTACCAAATCTATCTCTCTGCATTACAGGGAGATTGTGTTTTTAGCAAACAGTAGGTAGGAGGAAAGGCATTTGAATTCTTCTAAGTGGGCAGAGTAGGATATGGTGTTTGCATGTCTATCACAAGACAGTTTATCAAGAAATCCATTTTAGAATATTGTAATCCTGAGTTGGTTAAAAAAATTAACTGTATGTGAAAATGCTTTCCTGTTTTATAACATTAAACATTTTTATAGCATTAAATTGTGACTGGTAAGTATTATATTTCTTTGGAAAAAAAGAACCATTATTAAAATCCATCAACAAATGGTCTTAAAACTTCTAGTTGAAAACATATATTAAAGAGTGATTTAATGAGAGAAATGAATGTTTTAAAACTTTTAAAGTGTTCTTCATAGTATCTCCCACTGTCTAATGTTATTTTCTCTGTAAGCAAGCTCCCTATTATTTCTACACAGTTCTGTTTTTTTATTTTTTTAGTTACTTCTAGGTTTATCTGTTGTCACTTTACCTGATTGCTTGCTTAGTAGAGGTTAATGTTGGGTAATGTGATAAAAATGCACTGACTGCCTGGCAAGCACGAGGTCATGAGTTCAATACCTGGTGCCGCAAAAAAAAAAGGCTTAAATAAAATGCACTGATTGCTGCTTTTCATTTTAGGTGTCTAGTTCACTGATACCATGACCATTCTTAAATCCCCATCAATAATAACACCTGCCACTCAGTAGACCCAAGTGCTGCTAAATACTCTTCACTATCTCACCTACATCTCACCACAGTCTTGAAATATAGGAACAACTTTTTTCATTTAAAGATAGATAACCTGAAGCTTGAAGAGTGTAGCTTATTCAAAATTGTACAGCAAGTTAATCAAAATGATGTAAACATGGTTCTAGGTGCCAGTGCTTTGAACAACAGTGCAGTACATGGTTTTCCCCTTTGTGCTCATTTCTCCTATACTTGAGCCACCAGATAAGAATTTTCCCACATGCATTTAGTCTGAGGAGATCATTAAATATTAGAAGTAATTTTTTCATGTGGAACCAAATCCCTTTCCATCTACTCTGTCTACCTTTGGAAAACTTTGCATTATCACAGTACTTCAAGTCTTTGAATGGATATTAAAAGAAATCTCTACCATTGACCCTTGACTCATAGTTAGCAATATCTTTCTTGACCAACAGGCCTCTTGCGTTAAATGGCTAGAAACATCCTTCCAGAGTCCTGCCAATGTAGGCTGTCAGGGAAGATTTAGCAAAGATATTTGATTTCTGAAAATACTGGAAAAGAAGTTGTGTCATTAAGAAATAGAAAATTGATATACCACCCTTTCATACTTCACACATGTCCACATAGGCAATACCTCTTAGATCATGTTGGAAACTGGAAACCCTGTGCATCTGAGTAAGGAATGTCCTTCTCTAGTGTCCTCCCAGGCTGGGTTTCACCATGTATATGTACTTCTGATAGCGAGCCTGAAATCAGCTTGACCTGACCAATGCAAAATAGAGGTGACAAATTAATCTTCATTTGTTCTAATTCTTTTGGTGCTTGCTAAAGTTAGTTTAACTGATTTAGTGGGTATATTCTTCTGTCAGTTCATATGCTTATGAACTAAGTTGGTTAAAAGTCAAATGAGTTTTGAATACAGTGTTGTTAAAAACAAATTGCTTCATTTTCAAGATTTATCTTTAAGATTTTGGATTTTGAGAAAGTTATGTGTATATTTCACAGACATATTATATCTGATATCTCAGTTAATGAGGCCATTTAGAGTTCTCATGAATAAAGAACCACTATATGAGTACACTTTCAAGGTCTTTACCCCTGAAGTTTTGATCCACTACATTCGTGATTGGTCTAAGTATCTGTTTACTCAAAGTTCATCAGAATATTCCAGAGGTATTTCCCTGAGAACTCTTAAATGTGCTTTAAGAACTATCATAGATATGGTTTGAGACCTAAAACTGAACTGAAAATCATGCTATGTGACTCAAATGTCCACTTTTTTTGTCAAGACTACTAAACCAATTAATAGGTTAAACCAAATGAAGAGTTATTCTAGAGGTAAATTCCATATAATCACTTAATTTTACTTATTTATTTTATTTATTTTTTTATTTTGAAAAGAATACAACCAAAAAAAAAATAAAACAGAGTAGAGTCAATCACTATAAAACAATGAACATGGTACATGACTTCTAAACAGGGTAAAAAGCAATCAATACTGGCTACCATAATGCCTCTTGTTATCTGCAATATATACTTATCAGGAATAAATAAAATCAAACAAAATAGAAGAAAATAAAACCAGTAAAAACAAAAACAAAAACAAAAACAAAAAAACAAAGCAGAACAATGTAAGCAATACAGAGCTTCAAGATACTAGTAAAACAGCAGT
>RJWT010022904.1:0-17008 GCA_004365215.1 Cuniculus paca | reverse complement strand
GGACCATATGCAGCCTGTAAAATACTTGGCACTTAACAGGCACTCAGCAAAAGTTAGCTCTTTCCCCCCATGACCTGGAGGTAGGGGGTGGACAGACTTTTTATCTCTCTTGGTGGAAGAATGAAGATGGCACTGTGGAGCAACTGCAGAGGACTGTCCTAAATTCTTGTGCAGGAGCACTAGGGTCTCTGGACTCAGTCCTGTTAAAGTGGCAAACTCAGGTCTTTCTAGTCCGTGTCAAGGTGAGGGCTAGGACAGAGTTGTCTAGTGCTCCATTTAGGGGCCGGGCCTCTATAACTGGGCTTTTCTGGGAACACCACTGCCATAGGTCTCCGGTGCATTAGACAGCCCCAAACCAGACAACTCTGGGTTCTGGGAATGGTGGATTTTCCCAGGGCCCACTGGCTCCTTTCTCTTTTGTGCTGCTTCAAAGCAGGGCTCTAACTACCCAAGCCCTTCACTCCCTTCGGTTTCCCCAGCAGCCCTGAAGCCCTGGGAAGTGAGGCTCAGGGCTTAGCACGGGCTGCAGGACTGGGCAGAGAGCAGTGCTTCCTGTAGCCTCCCAGTCTTTTAGTGCCCGATGTGTCCATGAAGAGAAAGCAAGGGGGCTGTGAGGTGGGCTAATTAAGAAGCCCAGGCCTGATTCCTTGCTCGAGGCCTGAAGCACAGCCCTTCTTTATTTAATATTATTTCATTATTTTGTGGTGCTAGGACTTAAACCCAGAACATCTATCACCATTTGTTCTACCACTAAGCTAAAGTTCCTAGCCAGACTCTGTTCTTTTAAAAATCGCCAATCTAATCTCATACCACTACCAAAAACCAGAGTGGTCCTCAAGTTCTTTCTTCCCAGGTCTGCTGCCTCCACCCCCCGCAAAAGGAAGCACTAAGATTTCCCCCACATTTGAAAGCCCCCACCCAGCAGCCACCACCAGCACAACCTCAAGAGGCTCTGGGGGCTAGTCTGAAGAGGAGAGAAAAGAAGAAGGAAGCCAACTGCCTGGTGGTAAGGGAACGACCCTCTTTCCTATCACCAGAAGTCAGACAATCTGGAGCAGTCACGGGAGGGCTGGCGTGGTGCATGGAAGTATTTAGCAGGTTCAGTGCCATTACTGCCTAACAGGGTGTGAAAAGTAATATGAATGTGAAATACTGTGGGAAAATGGAGAGTTTCCAAAGCAGGCATCAGCGAGGCCCCTCCTCTGGCTGGCCCGGAAGGCCCAGACTCCCCGCTGCCCAGTGTAAGGCTGCTGCAGTCCCTGCTACTGGCCAAAACCTCAGAGAAAAAGTGGGGGGCGGGGTGAGGGAAGGGAGGTGTACAGGACACCACGAGAGAGATGGGGAGCCAGCTGGCGCCCTTTGGGAGAAACCTCTGCCGGCTTCCTCTTCCTGGCTGCTAAAGTTGGCAGCTTTCTAGCGCTTCCCCTCCTCCTGCTTACATGTACAGACAGGAGTTGTGGGAGGTGTGAAAAGGGTTAAAACAAGATTTCACTGATTTTACAAAGTAACTCATCAACCCGGTGGAAAAGATGACTGGAAGTTCGTGGGCATTTCTGCAGGTGGGGGTGGAATGGCAAGATCCTAGATGGATAGAAATCCCTCCCCAATCGACTTCAGATCTAGAGTGCACGACATTCAGCAGACATCCCCACATGGCGCCCCGCAGACAAGGCCCCCTCCTCGCCATCGGGCAAGAAGCCCCCTAGCTCTAGCATACAAAGGAGGGTTCGGATTTTCACTTTCGGGGCTTTAGCAATCCCTAGTTGTAGGCGACAGGGGGAGCCAGACAGCCTACCCCACCGCAGCCTTTGCACCAGGTAGCTAAGCCACTTCTTTTCCCATGAGACCCCCACGCCTGCCCCAACAAAGACACACACACTCACTCACTCACTCATGCACACACACTCACACTCACACATTCCGTAAGGCAAAGGAGAAATCCTGGGGGCCAGCCTCTCCTGTGCAGGGTGGAATTACAGCTCTTCGCCCAGTCCAGCCCCTCACACATCGCGGTCTTTTTGCAGACGCGAACGCTCACTGCGGCCCAGCGACTCTTTCGCCCTCGGGCCGGGTCGGCAGGGGCGCTCCAGGCGGAGAACCGCCCTTGCGAATCCTCCCTAGACTCCAGGCCCAGAGTTCGCACAGCGCCAAGTCAGGCTGGAAATGCTTGTCCGTCACTCCCAAACTTTCTGCGTACGGGGCTAGGTGCCAAGGTGAACGTGCAGGCCCCTGTCTGAGTTTTGTAAGCCTCCCTGCATCGGAGCACCCAGGCGATGTCGCAGTTGTGCAGATGGCACGAGGCTGGGACACAGACCGCGCCGCACCCTGTGCTACCTCTTCAGGACTGAGAAGACTTCAACAACGGGTGGCTTCGGGCACGGACACTGATTTTCTCATGCAGATAAATTTCTAGGCATAAATTAAAGCTCTAGGACCTGCTGTTTTCCAGGAGCCTTGGAGAAAAAGTGTGTGTGTGTGTGTGTGTGTGTGTGTGACCACACGCGCGGAAGACAGAAACAAACGTGTACGCGCAGGAAGCTGGTGACACGAAGGCCGCCGGAATAAAGGCAACGTCGCCCCGAGATTCCGGTCTCTGCACTAGAGGCCTCAGCCCAGGTCGCGCGTGGCGCTCCCCTTCCCAGCGACCGCGAAGGACGAGGGCGGCCTCCTCGGAGGGCGAGAGCAGTGGGGCCTGGGCGCGCAGCCTCTCCTCCTGCCTCTGCGCTGCGGAGCTCTGCGCTCGGGCCGCAGCCGCCAGGCCGGACCCGCTTCCCTGCTTCCTCCCCGGTGAGCTCACTTCCTCCCTGCGCCCTCCCTTCCGTGGGCTACGACGGCTCCGACGAGGACCTCTCCTGCCCAGGCGCTTCTTGGGGAGATGCCTGGGACGTGAGATTCTTCGAGCAGAAAGGAGGAAGTGAAAACCTGTGAAATGAATGAGAGGCTGGGACTTGTTTCGTGGCCAAACTCAGAGCGCAGGCTGGAAGGGCACGGAGGTCGAGGCCGTGCACCTATATGCCCCTTTGGATGGGACCCAGCGCCCGCTCTCTTTTTCTTCCGTCTTTCTTGCCCACCCTCTTTCCCCTCGTTGCTCATTCTAGTTCACTTGTGTTCTAAAAATTCATACGCAGACGCATTTGAAAAGCAATTTCGCATTTTAAAGTCGGCAGCAGCAGAGGGAGAATTACAAATAGGATTGAATTTAATTAGCTGGTAATGCTCCTCTCATGCCCTATAATTAAACAGAGATTCTAGTGGCGCTTCAGGGTCCACAAGTGATTATTACAAGCATATTTTACATTTACATTAAGACTTCGTCCCTGGGGCGTAATCCAGAATCTGGCTCCATTTATTCGGATTTTGAACGTGAGCACTGAGAGCAGAATATTGCTCCCCAGCAATGAAAGGCTGGCTTAATAGGGACTGTTTGGTTTCCTTGGCTGATTTATATTTCTGTCCTGTTTTGAAAGATAGTTGATAGCTCTGAGGCCACTCAGTAACTGGCCAGGGCATCTGCAGCCTCTGACCCCACAGAACCCTGGCTGCACACACAAATTTAAAGTGTGAATTTATGCAAAACCCAGAGTCACTTTGGTGTCCCCACCATACACAAAGAGGGGCACCCAGGCACATCCAGGCAGCCCAGGCAATGGGTCCTATCCTGCTGCCTTGCAAAAGAACTGTGATGCCCTATAGATATCCAGAAGCCTCATTTTGTAGCTAAGGAAACCTTTCTTCTCCGATTTTTTCCTCTACCACTTCATCTTCCTCCATCAAGTTTATCTACCAATTTGCCTCTTGGATTCCTTATGAATCCAGGCTTGTCCCCTAGCTGGGTAGGGTACACCATGGCCAGTGGGCTCATCTCACACCCTGCAGTCCTGGTGGCTGGCATCCCACCTCCTCCCCTAGACAATCTCTAGACTATAAATGAGGCGTGTGTCTGTCTCATCACCAAATCCACCACTGCTTTTGATGAAAGCTGCTTCTCTTTTGGAAACACTATTTCCTTTCCTCTAGGGAGAAGAATCCATTCTCCTGGGCTTGCTTAGAAAAATAATAACCAAGATACAGAATCTGTGGTATGACAGTTGCAGCTTCTAACTGTTGTCTTGGAGTGAAGACTTTCAGGAAATGGTGGAGATAGGCCTGTTCAATTAACTGACTTCCAGATGGTCATTTCTCTGGCTGTGTCTTTTCCTGCTTGGCTCTCTACACTGCCCCAGTATTTCTCGTTGAAACTTCCTCTGCATGTATGCCTTTAGTTTTCTTAAATAAGAGATCTTTAGAAATAACTATCTCAGGAGGGGAGAGGAGGCTACCACACCTGATTTCACTACTTAATGGCCCATTATGCCCAGGTAGTAGGTGCATCCTTGGACCTCAGTCTTGTTTGGTGAAAAACAGTTAGATGCAACTGGCCAAGATATACATCCATATGTACATCTGTGCTAAGATACAGATGGGGAGAACAGTTTAAGGCTCTGAGAGTGCCCTCCTTCGTTGATCCTAGAAGATCAGTATTCCCTTCAGGGAATGAAAAGAGACCCCCCAGGGTGGAAAGCACAAAGTGGGGGTTAGGTGTCCCAAACACAGCCACCATCCAAGTCTACTTACAGTCACATGATTCATTAAGACCCTTAATCCTCATGAGAGCTCCAGCATCAGACCCTATGACCCTGCCAGTGAAACCCCATAAAACTGGCCAAGAGGCTGGCCAACATATGCACATGTTAATTAGAGTGACGTGGGCCTTTGGCTTCTAGTCTGATCAACAGCTCCAGGGGTGCAGGGGGCAGAGGGCTTGGAATCCCTTTCACCCACCAAATGACCCTGATTCTCACCAAGGCATCAGTTGGACACAGTAGGTGATTTCAAGCTAACCCTGTTCTGAGGGTAGTTTAGCCTCAGAAACTAAGAACCTCAGTAACTAAGACTAGATCCTGGCAGTGAACAGGAACAGGCAAAAATCTATTCAAAGTAGGAAACAAGAAGACGTAGGAAACAAGAATAAGCCTTGAGTTTCTAGTATTCTTATGGAACAGAGGTAGGGAAAAGCCCAAAGTGAAAGAAGAGATTTTTGGTATCAATGAGAGGATGGGTACTTATCAACCCTCTCCCCCAGCGTGCATGCACACACACACACGGTGTGGAGGGGAAATAATGGCTATCATCTATTCAGAAGCTGAAATTGCTTCCAATACCATTTACAAGCATATGGGAAGAATGGTTAAGTTAACCATAGTTCTGGCCAAGTACCAGGACTCATGGAACACCCCTGGCACAGACCTGTCCCTGTCTGTCCCCTGCAAGGAACCCTCTCTCATGTAGGGCATGTTTCCTACAAAATGCGTCCTCTTTTCCATCCCTTTGTGATTTCCACTTGGAGGGCATCTGGATAAGCCACTGTTTAGATTAGAGTCTGGAGTAAGGCTCTTAAGCCTCTCCCACAGCCACAGTGATGTAAATGAAGGTGTTACCTGCTCTTACCCAGGAGCTTTGTCTTCATCTCTTGTTGAATTGTGAACGACAAAATGCTTGAGGTCTATCAAAACTACACATGCTTATGACACTGCAGAATTTATCTCAGTTATTTTATAATAAATGCTTTTCCCATCTATTTATGACCCATACAAATTAACTACAAACCAGATTATAACAAAAATCTCTTATTGTGATACAGAAAATTTATTCATGATTTACTTGCTATAAAACAGTTTAGTCCTTTGCAATTTGAGTTGAGGGGTTGGGAATGTAGCTTAGTGGTAGAGGGTATGCCTAGAATGGGGAAGTCAGCCCAGCACCAATCAATAACAACAAACAAGGCCAAAACCAAAAGCAATTTGAGTTGGGGTGGGGGCACACTAGAAATGAGGAGCCACATTCCCACAATTCTAGATGGAATTAGATAACCTTAGCTTTTGATTGCTTCTCTTTTTTTTCCTTTCCTTTTTCCTTATTCTTTGGTGTCCCTCACAGAGAAAAGACAACCCAATTTGGAGCTTTAGGGATTGTTTGTTCTGCATGTGCTCTTGTGTTCTCTTTCCCAGATATTTTAAATTATGATCAGAAGGCACCTGTCACCATGGCCAGATTGTAGTTGGTGTCTCTTTAAAGTTTCCAGAGATCTCCCCTCTACCACCCCCCTCAGCAAAACAGATATAACCAGAGTAACTCTTATCATTCTAGAACCATACAGATGGCATTCCTGCTTGCTTTTCCATGCATCAGGAAGTTCTGTGAAGATGGACAAGAAATAAGTAACAGTGAAGGAACCAGGGAGGGGGATAATTTCACATGTACATTTTGTATATTTTTGCCTGTTCATTAGAAAATAATCTGATCTGGATATATATGAGATGGTAGATGCTTACTACAAATAAAAGTATTGCATGTTGAGAAAGATGTTATCTACTGAGAATATGGTACTGGAAACTGTAATAAAGTTTCTATTTTGCTCAGTAGGTCACAAATTGGAAATCTTACTAGAAAATGGTTTGTAAGGAGAAGTATAAAACTTTATGCACGGAAGAGGCACACTATCCCTCTTTTCTGTCATCTTCCTAAATGGGAAAACTTGCCAGTTGAATGCCATTTGGTTCTTCAGAGAAGACAGACGTGCAGGACTGGCTAAGCCTTCTGTCCCCATGGAAAGACTGAGCTACAATACAATGGAAAAGCAGGCTTCACATTCTCAAATAGACATTTGAAAATGTGCAATTTCTTTCACAAAGAGAACAAGACTTTTACCTAGAAATGACTGCTTCTCAGAGTACTTCCCTTCCATGCACATGCCCTTACACTTCTCAGCCTGACACTGCAGCTTTCTCAACCTTCTAACTGGAGTAAAAGTTCCTATTAGGCAAATTCCACTCAGGAAACATGTCTCAAACCTAAATTTTAAAAGAAGAGAATACAAACATCACTACGAAGGGTAGTGATGTAAACTCAGAAACAGGAGGGATCAACTAAGATGGAGTTGAACCATTGATCCACTCCACCTTTAGGTAATTAAACAGCCTTTGGATGCCAAAAATATGTTAAGTTGGAACTGCTATGCTCTTCAAGAAATATGCAAATAAACAAACCTACCCAGTCAAAGGATATAGTTCTGCGGTTCACACTGATGTTTATGTCTCCTGCAGTTTTCCCTATTGCATAGTCCCTGCTAGTAAACAATTTAAATTACTCATATGGCAAAGGTCAAATTGCAAAGTGAAAGGGACTTCTAAAACTAAGTACTTAAAGGTATAGTATATTAAAAGATCACGTTGGAAATAATCTCTGCTTTATCCATTTGTGTTAATAAAGAAATTCAGCTCCAAGCAAAATCAGAGTGACTTTTCCCACAAAAGCAGGTGGTCATCTACGTATTTTCCCCCAGCTACTCACTTCATAGTATTGAAAGCTAGAAAGGATTTCAGATAGTGACCAAGAGAAAGAATGAAGCCAGGTCTGTGAAATCCAAAAAGGTGGCAAGTGAGGGAAACAGTGGGGCAGGAAGGAAATGAAAGGGAGTTGAAAGAGCCTTTGGCTTCTCCAGCTGTTTGCAGAAGTCAGAACATATGGTGCCAGGGTTTTTCAAAGATGACAAAAGATAGACAGTAAAATTCTTTTCCTTTCCCTCTAAAGAATGCCTTCCCCCAAATAAAAATATGTCTTCAGGCTGGAGACTTTGCCCCTTCCACAGGGAATGAGTGGAGAGCACTTAGAACAAATTCTCATCGTTCAGTAAAATAACAGCGTGACCATGGAAGCAAGAGTCAAGGTGTTTGTGCTACAAAACAAAACAAAACAAAACAAAGCAAATAAACAAACAACCCTTCAAGATCAGACCTGGCCTGGAGAGGAAACATCCCAATGGGTTCTTCATGTTTCACGTTTTATAGACAGCCCTTTCCCCAAAGGATATACTTTCATTAGGTCATAAATACACCAGCACAAGAGAGAGGCAAAGAGGTGCATGTGTGCGTGCGTGCACGTGCCTGTCCTGTGGCACAGGTAGGATCATGGGGCTGTGGAGGGAGGTGGGATCCTGGGAGTATCATGTGCCACCTACTCTTCTTGAAGAGAGCCCAAGGGCCACGAACCAAGGTCACCTTAGATGAGGCTTCCTAGGGCTTCTGCCTTGAGAGTTCTTAGTTTTTCCATTTTTCCATTTCCCAAGGGTTTTGCTGAAGCTCCTAACTGCACCAAGTCCAGACGCTAAAGGCCATAAGAATGTCAAAATTTTAACTCGTTGGAGTTTACTAGCTGGGTCCTCAGTGCCTGAGCCTAGGGAAGGAAAAGGGTTATGTGAAGACACACGTCTCACTGCATCTCCTGGACTGGAGTTTACTTCCTCCAACACCCAAGGACCCATCCAGGCGCCCTCATGCGTGAGTGCTCTTCATCTCCCACTCTGTTCCAGACTGGAAAAGACCGCGGACAGAGTCATCCTGTCTTCCTAGCCACACTGGTTTCTTGAAGCACATTTCTCAAAGTGAGTCCGGGTTATGTAACCTGCATCGATGGGCCTCCTCTGTCAAATCCTGAGGAATGTCTAACTCCGCAGCACAGATGCACACTTAGAAGTCGGTAGCAAGTTCGAAATTAGTGTAAAACACTACCCGGATGATATATTGTCCGCTTAGGCCAGATTAGCAAGATGTACGTACGTATATAACCTATGTTTAACTACACTCTGAAACGAAGACAAAATGTTTCCATAGGGGTCTGAGGCGACAGGAAAGAACTGGAGCAATCATTTTCTTCTTTCTTTCTTTTTGGTTTTCAATTTCTAAAGAAAGCATTGGTATCCAGGACGACTTAGGCAATGTGTATTAAAAGGCAAACAGGTCGCTGTCGCGTAAACCCAGTTACAGTTCATAGTTCAAGGCAAACTGCCTTTAAGTGGCACGGTGTGTATTCGCCCCTTGCCTCAGATTGCTCGGGCAGGGACAGCCCCAGGAGTATTTATTTCTAGGACTGGAAACAAAACAACCAACCCCGTCTACTGCGTAAGAGAGCGCTTCAAGATGGACTGCCAGAGCGAGGCTTTCTGACCCCTGTGGAAATTAGTCATATTGACAGACGCGGGGAAGGTAAATTACCCTGCGCACTGACGTTACGCAGAGGCGCGCGGAGTCCCGACTGCGCCTCGGCGGGCGCGGAGAGAGGGGGCCGAGGCTCCCAGTTCTCCCCAGATTCCGATCGAGCCCCACTTTGCTACTCTGGACGTGGGATTTATACTTGGAGGCGATGGAGAGAGCGGTAATAAGATGCTAGAGAGGAAAAGGGCAAGAGAAAGAAAACAAACAGAAAAGGAGGGAAAGGGGGACGCCGCGCTCCTGGGCACTGCACACTTGAGACCGAGGAGAAAGCGAGTGAGCGGAGTCCGCAGGGGAGGGGAAAGGGGTGGAGGCTGGGAAGGAGAAGACCCGGCGGCTCCGGGGCCCAGGCCGCCACTTGGGAGGTCCCGGCCCCAACACTGGCCACCCCCCCTACCCCTGACCCTCCCCATCGAGACTCAGGTTTGGGGGGGGTGGTCACAATTACACCTCGGCTCCAGGCGACGACTTAAAACTAAGTGGCGGGCACTGCAGTCTGAAAGCAAGGCCCTGCGGTCATCAGAGGGGGGCCAGGCCCGTGCGCCTGAACGTTTTACAAGGCATGTGGGTACAAGGGGAAAAAATCAAAATAAACTACTTTCATCCAGCATGGGCAGTGAAAATAAAAGCTGCCTTTATAGGAGGAGAGCGGGAGTTTTGAAATTCAGTGTGTGTTGTTTTTATATAGTTTTGCGGTTCCACCCTGTAACTGCGGGAGGGATTGTGGGGGAAATAACTGCTAAATTTGGGGGTGGAGGGGGAGAGGGCCATAATGGGGGGTTAATAGGTCCGCCCCATATCAGACTCTGTCCTAGGGCTTCAAGGAACTGCGTACATCTATACCACTCATTGCACAAACTGGAGAACAGTACTTGAGCGAATGGATTGTTGTTAGCAAAAAATAGGGTGTAGGGAGCCCACCCCACTTCTAAAAAAAATTAAAAAAAAGAAAAAAAGAATTGAGTCTGTAGAAGGAAAACACTGAGAATCGTAAGAAGTATGGCGTCTGATTTTCCCAGACTGGAATACAGCTCTTGGCTAAGAGTAAGTGGCATGGTAACAAAAGACCAGGCTCAGTGCGCAAAGAGAAGGCACATCCTGGTGGCTGGAGTGGGGGGCTCTAGATAGACTGGGGTGCTGGTCCTTGTTCAAAGGAACGGTGAGAGCCTGCAGCCCAGCGTGGCTTTCGGGTGGGAAGAAGTGGGCTCCTCTCTGGCAGGGTTGGCCAGGGAGGTGTAGAGATCCTCCCGGACCACGATCCTGGCGTCTGCAGTATTTCTAGCTCTTCTGTTTCCTAGGGGATCCTTTCGAAGCCTCATGGAGGTCTCCCAGGTGCCTCATCCCGAGAGGGTGCGGGAGTAGGGTGTGAGGCTGCAAGGATATTTTATAGGAAAAAAAATGCTTATTTTTCAATTAAAACAAATCCAAGCTCACTCTCTCCGGATTCCTCACCTGGTTTCTCGAGTTTCGCCCTCAGGAACACGCCATGAACCACATCAGTGGGCCTTGGGGGCTGGGTTGGGTGGAGCCTAGAAATCCTTTCCGAATCCAGGTGCCTCGAGTGCCTTCTGGCCTTTCATCCCCTCTCTCCCTTTCATGCTCTCTCCAGATTCCTGGTTGCAGGTCTTGGCAGCTTAGAGTAGGGGCCAGGGTGACTGGAAGAATCTCCTGGCCTCTAGAGAGATAGGGGTCTAGGCCATCTCTTTATGAAGTTAATTACTTTTTAAATAAAGGTTTAAAATAAATCCAAATGTATTTCTGCAACAGAGCTTCCAAACACTAAGGGAATCCAGGAATGTATAACGCTGGACCCGGACTGGCAAACCTAAAGTGGGCGAATGCTTCACTCACAAACTTGGCTCTGGAATAATCCCCTCTCACATGGGCGAGGCCTCGGGTTTTCCAAATAAGTCTTCGCATCCCCGGCCCTTGCGGCTCAGCAGACCCACCCTCACACCACCTCCTTGGGCCCCTGCCTCTCGTAGGGCTGCGCGTTGCCCTGTCCGACAGTGCTGCAGGCTGCCTGGAACCCAGCCCTTGTAACCTTGGCTTCTGCCTTTGTTCGTTCCTCCTTCCCTCTCCCCTCGGCCCCCTAGCCTCTCGGCTTCTTGGGGTCTCCGAGCTGCAGAGTTCGGCCGGTGCCGCCCAGCCCGCTTCCCTGGTGCTCTAGAGCCGTCCCCGCGTCCCGGATGCAGCGCCCCTACCCACCGGATTGCCTTCGGGGACCTTTGGCTCTGGGTCTTCGGCGGCTTGGCGTTGTGAGCGGGCGCCCTGGATCGCCCCGGGCCCGCCGCATAGGCCGGGTAGCCCTGCGGTCGAAGATGCTCAGAAGAAGAGGAAGTGCCGAGAAAAAGAATGCTGAAAAACAAACAAAACAAAACACCCCTACCAAACGCACTCAAAAGCAACACTGAGGTTAGACTGTTTCGGTTTCACGAGAAGCGACCTGGAGTGTCTGGAGGTTTTTGAAGACGTTTAGGAGGAAGAGTGAGCTTTCTGCTGAGAAACTCAATCTGCCATACAGTAGCGGCCCCATCTGGGAACTGTCACTGCTGACAGCACCATAGGGCACAGCCGTGATCTTCTGCACAGCCTGCACTCCCTGAAATACCCTCCTTAATCAAAGGACGTCTGTGCTGGAGCAGAGCTGACCGCGAGGAGCAGAGGGCCGGTGGATTCCACCCCGCCCGCCCACTCCCGGCGCACAGCACACAGCCACGGCCCCTCGTCTCCCCAGCGCATTAATTAAAAACGGAAGAGAGACAGGCTGATGTCACTGCTCTCAAAAGATCATAAACGTAAAAGAGTCATCCTGTGAGAATCCCCGAAAATGACTTTAATGAATAATTTTAGAGACAGTTATGGCTTTGGGTGATTACTGAGCAAGAATATGAAAACCAGATTTGCTAGAGAAGGCGATGGTCAGTCACTTTCCCCCATTAAAAGCACACGGCTTTCCTTCTCTCCCAAGGCCTAAGTTACAAACAGAGCTCACAGAGCTCCTGTTTTCAGGTTTTCTTCTTTAAAAAACAAAAGCAACAAACACCCTCCCCACACACACCCCTGCATTTCTGCTTTGTCCTGAAGACACAGAAATGTCAGCCCTAGACAATGACAATAACAACTGGCTTTAAATGGAAGGCAGTTATGCACTGGCCAGTGTCCACTGGCTTCTACCTTTTTACGAAGTATGGATTTATTGCATCTTAATTTAAAAATTTTTTTGGCTTCTTCTCTAGGCAATATACATAATGAAAGTTGAAAACTCTCTGCTCCTAAGTGCACTGTTTGGTCTAAATCATTTTAGCTGATCATTTCAGGACAGCAGAGGACCAAATGACTCACTTGTACGGAAGAATCTACAGGTCTCCTTGGCTCTTCAGTTCCTGGTTACCAATGGATTGAAAGATGATTTGGTGCTGTAACAAGGAATGGCATTTTCTCCTTTTTTTTTTGTACCGGGAATCGAACTCAGGACCTTGTGCTTGCCAGGCACAAGCTTGCCAGGCTTATGCCACTGAGCTAAATCCCTGGTCCCCAGGAAATGGTATTTTGAAGCATCCCATTTGGTCATAGAGCTTATAAGTTGAATTCATGGTCGTTTATGGGTTGATGATGTTGGTTGATTTTTAATGTTGGTTATGCATTTAAAATATACATTTTATATATTTTAAATACTATTTGAGAAAACAGCAGGGTGCAGGTTGGGGGAAGGGACTGGTGAGTACCTTCTGATCCTTTACAAAAATGATTTAGCTGCCTGCAAGCCTGTCTTCTGTGCCTGAAAATATAAAACGGATTTTCTGGGCCTGAGACCGATGTGGATTTATCCCATCTCATTCTGTAAAAGTTCACTTGTACTCTGCGTCTGAAAGTATGATGGCATAAGTGATGTGGGTTTTCTTGTTTTTGAGTTTGGTTTGAATAATTCAGAAAACTGGCTATTAATCTTTGAAGTCTCCCTTAAGGCAGGTCATGGAGAATTCACTCACCAACACTGTAGAAGACTGCATTTTGTTTAGCCATTGTGTGTCCTCTCTCTAGAAGCATGGATGGACACAGTCCTCCAGTCATTAAGAATATTGTCTAAAACCTTATTCTCTGTCCCTAGCCCGACCTTAGAGCTCAGTGTTTCTTTATCCCTTTGTCTGAGGATATAGATGGGTAGGAGGCGAGAGCCAAGCTGTGGATGTAATATTTTCCCTGACTTAGGGGGAAATGCCCCTTTCTGCCTTCGATTGTGTGAAAATACTTTGGTGTTTGGTGTACAGCATTGCCTTGAAGACATGAAACAATGGAGAGAACTTTGGGGAATTTTTTCACTATTAGGTTCCCAGTTTAGTTTTAATGCTCTTGGGTTTCAAAATAAAATTTGTCATTCTACTGAAATCACGATGCTGTCTTCTTTTTTCTGACTGAACATCCCCAGCTTGCCCTTTTTGGTCCCTGTGGGGGTAAACTGCATGCTAGGCAAAGACTCCACCACTGAGCTACACCTCTAGCCTTCTGGGTTTGCTTTGAATCTTTACATTGCCCAATTACAGCGAGGTGTAGGGCTGATGCATAATAAAGCAAATTCTCTTCCTGTAGAGACTTTAAATAATGCAGACCTTGCCCCGCTCCTCACTTGTTCTTGATAAAGTCACCCCATCCCCAAGGTCTAGTATATCACATCAGTCCAGGAAACCTGCTTAAGGTGAGGGACCAATTGCTGCAGGTGGGTGGGGCCTCAGACAGGGCTTCTGGAATCCTCTGTTTTAGCTTTTGAAAAATCAGTCTTCGGAATCGAGTCCCAGACCTGTGGAATCAGAAAATCTGGTGAAGCTGGGGTGAAATAGGGCCAGATTTGTAATTGCGTGCGTTTCTCTGGGGCGTGGGAAGTCCCTACCCAAAGTGTTCAAGGTTTGTCCCAGCACTGCTATCTCCAGCAGAACCCAAGCTAGCCCCTAGGGTGCCAGGGTCAGAGATCGGGATCTGACAGCACATCCAGGAATTACTTTGCACGCATAGTTAGCCTGTACTCTGAACGCTGCGGCAGGCACAGGACAAAGCTGCCGGCAAGCGTGCCCACCCTGGAGGGTGTTAGGCGGCAGCTCACTAGATCCATTAGGCTTAAACAGCAGGTGCAATGTCACTGTTCTTGTAGCCAGCTTCTGCCGGTCCTCTCTACAAGGCAGAAGCTCCCACTATTTTTGCTTCAAGGCTATAAGGGGCGGACGGGTGCCCGGGTGGAGAGGGCAGACCTAGGAGCTGTCCGAAGGGCAGCTCTCCACATCCCCCTTGCCCAGCGCGACTGGCTCTGCCTCCGGGGCTGCAGCTCTTGATGCCGGAGAGCAGCGCCCCGGCTCAGGGATAGCAAAGAAGCTCCGGCCGATCAGGCCCGGACGTGGACGGTTTTTTTTTTCTCTCCAGGAGGAATGCGCGAAACTTAGCCAGTAGGAAAATTCAAAGTGGGGAGAGGGCATTAGAAACGTCAATTGGCCCCTCCTCGCCCCAAACAAGGAAAACAAAACCGTCTTCTGGGCTAAAAATACATATTTAGAAAGTCCCCGCGCTGAGGCGGGCGGCGCGTTCCAGCTGCCGGCCTGGCCCCGGGAGGACTTGGCCGCGCAGCCGCCGATTACACCCAGCTCGGCCGGGATGGCTCCGAGCCGTCTGCCCTGACGTCAGCGGGACTCTGGCCCCGCAGCAGCGAGATAGGCCGGCGGGCTGGGCGCGGGCGCGGCGCTAATCGCTCCCAGATGTCTCTAATAGCGGAGATAAAGACGGACGGAGCGGCCGGGAATAAATTTGTAATCAGGGCTCCACCATCTGATCATCAAAGAGGCCCAAATGCCTTTAGAGTTTGGAGAACTGTGTGCACGGGGGGAAGCGTTTGGGAGGAAAGATAGGGTGCGGGTGCGCGTTCTTCGATGGGCACTGACTGGGGCAAGGTGGAGCGGCGAGAACAAGGCCAGAAGTGTCCAACTTCTGTGCGCACGGAAGTCAGATACTCAGAGTACTTCACCCTCCATTAGCTGCCAGGCCGAAGCCGCTTCGCAGTTGCAGGCTCATTAGGAGGACAGACTGCTGTAACACTGCACGCCGGCCGGGCGATAAGGCGGCGCTCTCAGAACTGTCCGCCCCCGGAAGCGTGGGATTGGTTTCCTCTCCTGGAGCGGCCCCTCTCTCCCTCTCCCTCTCCCGCTCCCTCTTTTTAAACAGTTAAAACACACATAGGCGTGCCCCTACCCCCTGCTCCCTACAGCAGCACTTCACTGCACTGAGACTTTTAGAGAGAGGGCTGGAGGGCTGCTGGGCCTGCAGCTGGGTTCTCAGCCCTACTCCTGGGTGTTTCTTTCCGAGAGATCCTTGGGCTCGGATACGAGTCCTGCGCTTCAGACAGGGAAGACTCCTTAGCGCCCCCTCCTTGTGGGGAGAGCTGGATCGTCAGAGCTGGGCCTTGCGAAAAGAACGTTTTCCCTCCCTCGGGTCAACAGATTCTGAATACTGTAGAGAGGCAGTGCCCAGGGTCTAGATTCAGTTCTCTCGGAGGCTCAGCCACAAGCCTCCGTTCAGACCATCTGCCCTTGGAACCCACGAGCCTGTGCGGTTTGCAGCTCAAGGTGCGTGAGTGGGACTTAGGCACAGGAGAAGCAGAAACCATGTTAGACAGTTGTGGAAGAGAAAACGGTGAGTTGCTCGAGCAGCGTTAGAAACAGGCTTGGTTAAAGCTCCTGGAAAGGTTTCCGGCTTTTTGTGGGCCAGCTCTACAAATGCAGTCTTGCCTTTCACAGCATCATTCGTTCTGTTTACTGTCCCTTGCACACGCACTCTAGGCCATTGCAACTTGGCGGGGTTGTCTCTGCAAAGCTATAGTCCGGGAAGGAGTTCGTGGTCATCCTTCAGCTCTCGGTCGTTTTACTTTTGGGCTCATTCTCCTCCTCCATACCCCTTCCAGCGAATTCTGAAAGCATCCAACTTCTGCTTTCCTCCTACATAAATACCCATAGGAAACTACCAGCTCTGAGACCTTGCTGTGCTGCGTGCGAGCAGCAGCCAGCAGTCATAGGTGAGGAAAGGGAATTGAGCCACCATCTGCCCCAAAGTGATGAGCACATTTTTTCCAAGAGGGCTTAGTGTCTACCCTCCCACGCCGCTGTTGCAGCCCATCTCCGCTGAAGCAAACCGAGCCATAGGTCCCCTCTATCTGAGGGCAGCTTAGGCTAAGAGGCCCACCACTGCTGACCCACCCCCTGGCCCTCCTGAATTTTGGAGCTCCCCGTACCACCAGCTGCCAGAGTGAAGCTTCCTTCCTGACTTGGAAGGGAATCAGAACCCCAAGTGATCTTGCTACCACCTGAGAGTTCTCAACCTGGAAAAGCCCAGAAAGCCGCTGTCAGTGCAGGAGCTGGGGACAAAAGTCCTAGAAAACTGAGACTATGGGCAAGGAGTGTGACAGACCACACTCGACTTTGCAGATTCCTTTCCAAGATGAGACTGGTCTGCACGCAAACATCTCCACCCACAATGGCTGATCCCTCGCCGGCCGCTGCTCCAGGGTTATCAGGCTTTTGGCCTGCGCGGCGGTCTGGGGCCAAGCCCTGACAGCCAGATCTACCATCAATTTACCTTCCGCTGCCCCAGCTTCCCATTTAGCTTTTAACGTCAAATCCTACATTTTTGTCGGCTCCGGCCTGTCTAGAGTGCTTGTGATTTCGCTGCACAAGTGATTGCTCTTAACAAAATGGCAGCAACTACATTATCCAAGCAATTAAAACAGAGGCCTTTTAGCCAGTCCGGCAAGCAGGAGATTGGAAACTTTTTTTTTAAAACAAAGAAGAAAAGTAGTTAAAAGAGAACGAACTGTGTAGAAAAGAAAAGCACAGAAATGCAGAAGAAATGGTTGTTTAACTACCTGAGAACATGGAGCAGGAATGCAG
>RJWT010022903.1:0-17005 GCA_004365215.1 Cuniculus paca | reverse complement strand
TTGTAATATGTCTGAAGGTGTAGGCAACTATTCTGAAGATAACAAATATTATGGTAGCCAATGCTGTTTTGCTAATATCTTGAAATTCTATATTGCTTACATTGTTCTGCTTTGTTTGTTTTGTTTTATTATGTTTTGTTTTGTTTCTACTGTTTTAGTTTGTTGTATTTTGTTTGATTTTACTTATCCCTGATGGTATAGGCAGGTATACTGCAGATAACAAGAGGCATTATGGTAGCCTTATTGATTGCTTTTTTTTTTTTAATACCCTGTTTCAAAGTCATGTTCCATGTTCATTGCTTTGTTTTGATTGACTTTACTCTGTTTTGTTTTGTTTGGTTGTATTCTTTTCAAAATAAAAAAAGTGTTAAAAAAAAAAACAAAAAAACCTATGGTTCATTGTGAATAAAACAGTGACAGAAAACTGCATATGATTATTTCATTTAGTTACTTTTTTTAAAAGATATATGCTTAGAACATTAGTACAGCATGATCATTGCTTTAATAAGTGAAATAAAGCAGAAAATATCTCAAGGTATCATATGTAACAAATGAAAGCATTAATGTGAAAGTTTCGTTTTGGTTTATTTGTTGTCTCATCTGAGCTGCCTCTGTACATTAAAATTGGCTTAAAGTGTTTTCTGTACATGATGAACTTTAACGTAATTTGATGTGTTAAGTGAACACTAACCTCTTGTAATGAGTAGCTGCGATTCAGCAAATAATAAGTGGCCCACTCTACAAGTGACATTCAAATAACCGCTGTAACCTATTGGGTTATATCGTCACCTCACTTCCGTATTTCGCATGTGACTTCTTTTGAACTGGTGATAAATGTGAACTGCCCAGATGGCGAAATGGGGCATAGCAGGGGGTCTAGATTGCTGCTTAATTCAGAATCACAAATATTAGCCATCAAGATCAGTAAAACTAAGCTGAGTGTGGGGTGCACATCTGTAATCCCAGTCCTCTGAGAGACTGAAAGGGGGTCATAAATTGAGCTCTGCCTGGACAACTTAATAATTTAAGATCCTGTCTTAAAATATAAAATTTTCAAAGAGTGTCGATGCAGCTCATTGTGAAAGCTTTGGGTTCAAGCCTTGGTATTAAAAAAAAAGGCAAAACCAGATTTGACGTAACTTCACATTTCAACAATATGTATGTTTCTGCATGCATAAAGATTTGTTCTTTTTCATATACCTATGGGAAAAGAAAACTATTTACTCTGACACAGTCCAGAAAGTTTGAAAGATGTAGGTTTAAAGAAACTTAGTTATACTTTTATCTCCAATAGGAAAAAAATGGGATCTTTTTTACACTTCATATATTTTATTTTTCTACTGTCTGTATAAGATGCTCAACATTGAAGCTAGGTGACTCATTCATTTAGATGACTCATGTGCATAAATGGTTGCCTTTTGTTTAGTTTGTTTCCCTTCTAGATTAAGTTTCCCACAATCCTTATACAGGATTTATTATTCAGTACTCAACATATATGCATGGGAATAACAAAAATTATGAATCAACTAGAAAGTGGAAAGTCATTTCATTGTTTTATTTTTATTTGAGGTGGACACATAATAATTGTTCATATTTGTGAGCTATAATGTGATGTTTCTGCATATGTGTGAGGTGGATAATCTTTAAGTCATGATCCTTAGTGTATCTATCACCTAGATTTTTATCATTTCTGTGTAGTGAGAACATTAAAACTCCTATCTAGCTATTTGAAAAATATTCAAGGTATCGTTAACTACATCTACTACACTGTGAAAGAAAACATCAAACTTTAATTCTACTAGCGGTAACATCAATTAAACAAACTCTTCCCATTCTACTTTTTCCCATTCCTGGTAACTACTCTTCTACTTTCAGCTACCAGATAAACAATTATAGATTCCACCTATGAGTGGCATCATAAGGAATTGCCTTTCTCTGCCTGGTTTAATTCACTAAACATGATGTCTTCCAGGTTCATCCATGTGGTACAAATGATAAGATTTCCTCATTTTTTACAGCTGAATATTATTCCACAGAGTATATACATCACGACTTACTCATCCACTCATCTGTCAATGGAAATTTAAGTTGATTCCCAGTCTTGCCTATTATCAGTAGTACTGAATAAACTTAGGAGTTCAGGTGTCTCTTTGATACAGTGATTTATGTTCTTTTGGATAGATAGTAGTAGCATTGTTTGATCATATGATAGTTTGATGTTATTTTCTTGAGAACCTCTATACCATTTTCCATAATGGCCATACTAATTTACATTCCATCAGCACTGTATAAGGATTCTTTTGCTTCTGTGTATTCAGAGAATATATTCTGTATATTTATTATACTTTGTCCTTTTGATAACAAATATTAATGGGGATGGGATAATATTATCTTAGGGATTTGACTGGCATTTTTCTGATGATCAGTGATGTTCAGCATTTTTTGATGTACGTGTTTTTTATACAGAGTTGATGGAATGTGCTATTGATATGACATTTTTATATAATTGTGCTTCTTTAAACATTTAAATTTATGCACACTTAAAAGAAATTTGAGGCCAAACATGGTGGCACACTCCTGTAATCCCAGCACTCGGAAGGCTAAGACAGGAGGGTCATTGCAAGTTTGCAACCAGCCTGGGCTAAAAAGTGATCCCAAGGCCAGTGTGTACTGTGTAATGAGACCCCATCTCAAAAAAGAAAAAAAAAAGTAAGAAAGAAAGAAAGTAAGAAAGAAAGAAGAAAGAAGAAATTTGATGGATACAATTTTTGGAATAAAGTTTCTCAAATAATTTAGCATATTCTGTTTTTCTATTTAAACATATTTATTATCGCTATTTCTCTATTTAAATACATTCAACAATTATTTAATCTATAGAATAAATGGCAGAAACTCCAAAGCACTTGATAAACTCAGGATTGCCTAATCTTCTCCCAATTATCCCTTCTGTTTCTAGCTATAAACACAAAACTCTGGCAATGTTGATTAATTTAATGTGTGTACACTTTCCTACTTGATTGATTCTACACCTATCTGAAGAGCCAACCTCCTACACGCTAGGCCCCAGTGCAAAGGTTCCTCTTCTTTGAGGTTTCTTTCTAATCAAAATAATTTCCTCAATCTAAAGTTATCAAGTTTGACAGAGAATACATGACCTTATAATTAACTATCTTCTATGCTCATATTTTATGTCTCCAGTTGAATGGTTTGCTTTTAAAAGAAGACTATCACGTCATTTTGCACTATTCTCAGCACACTGAACTTTTCTCAGTCTTAGAAAATGGTTGGCATACAAGCGTTTGTTAAGTGTTTTCTGACCAATCAGATGACATGAACAAGGGCAGCCTCTCTGACTCCATCTACTACACACTAACACAGTCTGACTCGGTGACACTGAACCTATACTTGACATAGAATTCTCATCACTTGAGTTGTCTATAGATGTCTTTTATTTCTCCTCTTGAAAGCAGTGTGTTATCACAATCCAAATAGATCTCATATATTTTCTAGAATGAAATGGTTTCTTTATTCAGAATGTGTGTTTTCCACACAGGCCACAAGAGGGAGTAGCAGTTCTTTGCCAGGAACCAGAATAAGTGGCATAGTTTGGTTCTACAATTGCTACCCCAATATTTTATTTTGACTCTGTACTTGTCTTCATAAACATTTCTATCTTTGTTCTCTTCCTTTAGCATGTACTGGCCACTATTAATTTCTAAACGGTATCATCATTTCTTTAATATAAAGGAGTGGAAATCTAAAGTGGTACTAGTAGTTTTGGGAAAATATTTATTGGTGAAAGTCGTGTTTCAGAAGAAGAGCAGAAATAAGCTTACAATGAAATTCTGACATGTACAAAAGTAGCATTTATTTTTCTCTCAATTTTCCCACAGAGTGGCCCTCCGATGGATATTTCAAACAGGTAACCAAAATTAGGGGCTATAATACTGTATATATATTACTTATTAATACAGTTTTAATACATTATAAACAGTATATATACAGTTTTATATTTAATAAGAGTATTCAAAGTAATCTGGAGCAAAATGTTCTATTTTACAAATTCTTGACCCATGATCTTTTTATGAAGCTCCATTTTTTTTCTTGTGATCTTATTATAAAAATTTGACAGCTGGAGGGCTGAGGATTTGGCTCAGTGGCCTAAGTGCCTGCCTGGCAAGTGTGAGGTCGTGAGTTCAATCCCTAGTCCCACAAAAAAAAAAATTGACAGCTGAAATAGTTTTTCACACATCAGCCAACATTTTTCTAAGCATTATTATTAAAATGTTATTTGGAATTCGGATTACAACCAAAACCTTAGTTCCACATAGAGCAGTGTTACTCTACATTGATTAATCAAGTGAGTTTCTCTGTGTCAATTTTGAGGTTCCACATTGAGTGAAGAACATAAATTAATAATAATTTTAGAAATAGTGACAGTGACAATACTATATAGTATGTCTTATGTACATAAACTCCATATGTATATATATATATATATGTATATATATATATGGGAATTGATAAAGTCCTGTAAAACTATATAATAGAGATATTTACTCCTGATTTCCTGGACAGAGAGGAAGAAAGAAGACGGTAAAATTCCTTCACAGGGGTTTTCTTTTTAGGTTCTTCCCTAACATTTGCGTTTTCAAAGGGGTCATGCATAGCTTTTTTGCTTACAAGCAACTAAAGGCAAAATTTTAAATTATAAAGGGAGACTCCACATGAACGTTCATTTCATAAAAGGTCATTGATTTGATAACAACAAACAAGTCTATTATTTTTCTACTAAATATTCAATCATTCGGAGATTAACCAGAATAATACTAGGAGCTCATAATTTGGTCCTAATTTAACTCTGCATTGCATAATTGCTAACAAAAATGGACTTATTTTGCAAAAGTGATCAAAAATAGCCTCATGAGGCAATTCTTAATGTGTTTATTATGTAATATCTACTATTCACAAGAGTGAATGTCATAAACAGATAGAAATACTCTCAATTTATTATTGCTCATAAAGCTCAGGATCAGAAAATTTGCCCTTTCCACCAACTTGGACAATGAGAGTGACAAAACCTTTGGAAGCTAATTCTAGACACACTTCTTACAAGTTTGTCCTATACATGATCTTTGTCAGCTTTCATTATTAAAATGTGACTACAAAAATGTTTCATTTATTTAAATTTAGCTCCATAATTTCTCCTTTCTAAAATTAGACTATAATGAAATAATTTCAACACAAAATATGTTTATGCTTTTGTTTTCTTTTAATAAAAAGTAATCTTCATCCACCTGACCCCAACTCACTCTCACAATTAACACTGCCCTCAAGGAAATGGTATCATTTTCTCAGTATCCATTCCTCACCCTGAAGCAACATTAGAACAAGGACTTCTAGTCCCTAAGGACTTCTAGTCCCTCTCTCAATCTGAAATGCCTTCATTGGACGAAGAAACAGCTCACCTGACTGGTGAGTGTGGAGAGAATCCGAAGATCATCTTGCCTCTCGGTTGGGTTAAGTGATTGCTGTTGCAATACTTGTCCATGAATGGCCCTGCCTCTTGATTATTTCTTTCTCTCAAAAAGAGGTCTGTCCCGAAGTGGAACATACTTTTCTCCTTCTGCTCATCTGTGTTCATGTAGTAACTGCCCGTGACAACTATTCTCTAGTCATTCTCTCCACCTCAAGTTGGGGAGATCAAATCTTAGCAAGAAAAATTACTACAAAGAACACAAATCCAGTAATTTCAGTATAATGCTGATTCTGGACATCCACCTTTGTTTATATCCTCGAGTTGGTTTTTAATACTTTATAACCATATGAAAAGATGTATATGTATTTAGAATTCTCCTTTAACCTCCAGAACTGTATATACGAGTGTCTAATATTTATCAACTCCTTGTTTCCTCAAAGTGGTCTCAAAATTAATACACCTAAGGGTAACTCATAATCTTTCCCCTTGGGTCAAAATAAATAAAACACCGCTCTTCTTTTTTTAATTCCATTTCTTTCTGTCTGACATTAACTTCTCTCTAGTGGTGCAAAATAGAAACCAGATGTTTTCCCTGGTTTAATCATCATACAAAGATGATTTCTTTTTCATTTCATGTATCATTTCACCTTGGAAACATCTTTTCTCCTGTTTATAGCTCAATCCATCCACCTCTTTCTGTCCCCACTACCAGCTGTATTTTAAAACAATTTCATGGTGACGCTCATGGAAATTCAAACAGTTGTTCAGTACCCAAAGTTGGGCTATGGTCAGGTAGTTAAGGTGATTCTAACAGGGTAACAGCAAGGAAAGAGTGACTGGCCTAATCATTATACATACAAAACTGGAGGTTCAAAAGTTCAAGATTTCAATAACAAATCATGACATTGAAATAAAAGTACTGCAAAATGATATGTATTGCCTGTATGCCAAAACCATGGATTTCCTATCTAAAAGGAAAGAAAATGTTACAAACAATCTTCCACAAATAAATCATGAAAAAACAAACAACAACAAAGAAAATTCCAGAACAAGATGGCATCTCCAAGTGAATTTTCCCAAAAATTTAAAAGAGAATTAACACAAATCCTTCTCAGATTATTTTAAAAACTTAAAAAAGAGGAAACACTTCCTAACCCTGGCTATTAGATCAGAATTATGCTGTTATAAAATTATAAAAATATCAGAATTATGTTGTTATTAAAGACAAAGATACAAGAAAACTGTATACTGACTGATATTTCTGATGAATATTGATGTAAAAGTTTGCAACAAAATGCTAACAAATTGAACTCAATGGCATACTAAAATAAATATATACTATGACCAATTAGGATTTATTCCTGGAATACAAGACTCATTCACTATACCAAAAACGATCAAGGTAATATTTGACATTAATAGAATGAAGGGCAAATAGTGCATGATCATCTCAACTGGTACAAAAAGGGTATTTGTCAATATTCAATATCCATTTATGCTAAAAACTCTCAACAGGCTAAATAAAAAGGAAAAGTATCTCAACATAATAAAGGTCATATGTGAAAAGTCCCTAGCTAGCATCATACTCACTAGTAAAAGACTGGAAGTTTTTTCTCCAACATCAGAAATAAAATAAGAATACTTGTTTTAATACAACCATAGAAATTCTAGCCATATTAAGTGGCAAGAAAAAGAAACAAAAAGACATCTAAATTAGAAATAATGGAGTAAAAATTACCTGTATTAGCAAATGATGCAGTTTTATATGTAGAAAACTTGAAAGGTTTCACAAAAAAACTGAGAACTAATAAATGAATTCAGGAACTCACAGGATATAAAGTAAACATGTAAAAATCAGCTGTATTACAGTACACTAACAAAGAATAATCTGAAAATGATAGCATGAAACAATTCATTTATGGTAGCATCAAAAAGAATAAAATACTCAGATGAAAGACTCTTGATAAAAACCAAAAAATATTGTTGAAACATTAAAGAGGAAGTAAATAATGGAAAGACACCCACTTTCATTGATTGGAAGATTTAATATTGTTAAAACGCTAATATTCCCAAAGTTATGTACTGATTTAAAGTATTCCTTATTAAAATTTTAAAAATACCAACGAGAAATAAAAATGCATCCCGGAATTCATTTGGAATATCAAAGAACCTAAGGAGACAAAGTAATATTGAAAAAGAAAAACAAAGTTAGAGATCTCACATTTACTGCCTTCAAAACTGATTATAAAACTCCAGTAACCCAAACTGTTATTAGGACACACACACACACTCTCTCACACACACACACACACACACACACACACACACACACACTATATATATGTGTATAGTGGAATAAGATAGAGAACCCATACATAACTGTTCATATATTGTACAGTTAAATGACTTTAGATAACAGTGGAAAGGCAACCATTTCAGCAAATGTTACTAGAGAAACTAGGCATTCACAAGTGAAAGAAAAAAGTTGGCCTACCACCTTACAACATTACAAAAATTGATTCAAAATAGATACTGGATCTAAATATAACAGATAAAACTATAAAATTTTACAATAAAGTAAGGTGAGGAAATTTCATAAGTTTGGATTCAGCAATGGTTTATTTCCTATGATGTCCAAAATCATATAAGAGTAAAGTTTATTATGTCAAACTTGACAACCTCTGTACATTAAAGACACTATCACCAGACTGAAAATGTAGCCACAAAGTGGAAGAAAATATTTGCGAATTATCTAGTAAGGGTTTAACATCTAGTATATAAAAACTGCTCAACTCAACAACAAAAGACAAACAACCTAACTTAAAAATGGGCAAAGTACTTGTATAGACATTTCTTAAAGAAGATATACTAATGGCCAATAATCACATGACAAGATCCTAGATATCACTAATCATTAAGGAAATACAAATCATGATCACAATGAGGTAGTAACAAAACATCTCCATCTGTCACCCAATCTGCTACCTCCGTGTCTCAGTTGACTTGCCCAAAACTTCTTCAGTCCTTGCTCAGTAAATTCATCATTATCATCAGAGGTTTCTTTCCCATTGAAAGGATTCCATTTTTCTTTTAATACAGACAAAATTTCCAGCATAATCTATGCATAGGATCAGCAAACTTTTCATCTGAACATGGTAAAAATACTAGATTTTTTTGGATGATACAATCTCTGTTACAACTGTTCAACATTATGGCTATAAATAAGCAATAATAGGCAACAAGCAATCATAGGCAATCAGTAAATAGGTTGCTCTTTGCCAATAAAACTTTATATATAAACACAAATATTGGGCTGAGTTTGGGACATGGGCTATATTTTTCAAGCCCCTCTCCTGTAGCATTCAGATCTTGACTGTCCTTACTGCTCCATTCTCTTTTACACAATGTCACCATTGCTAGCACCATTAGATGACACCCACTTCTTGCTTTTGTACTTATTATGTTCTTGGTCACTGCAGAATCTTCATAAATGGCTTTCTCCCTGCCTGTGATGCTCTTCATTCATATCTTTACTTGGTTAGCATTACTCTCTAGATCTTACTCTGAAGTCTTTTTTCAGTCATGTTACCTGTGGCTTCCCCTCTTCAGTATATTCTTTCATATCCTAATGGAATTTTCTTCCAGAATACTAGTGTGAGAGACAATTTCTATAATTATTTGGATAAAGTTTTTCATCAATTTCTGCTACCAGTAAGCTGTGATTTCCAAGGAGGAAAGAGTATTATCTTTCTTTTGCTGGGGTATTGAATTCCTAAGACCCAATGCTCAGCACATACTTAGCATTCAGTAAATTCTTAAGGCCTAGCTGGATAAATGAATTAATACATGGATGATTATCTCCACTACCACCACCATCAGCCTCTAAGATTCCACTGCAAGATGTGCTTTCACATGACGTGTCTGTCTTTCCATGTGACTCTTCCCTTGCATAACTGGAATAATTCCTATCACTGCTAATCTCCACTCTGTCTTTTACAAATGCCTAATGAATCTTTTCCTTTTCCTTTTCCTTTTCCTCTGATCTAGAAAAGCTTATGCCATAGATTTGTCAAAATTCTCCAACCAGATGATGAGAAACTTTCTTTAGAGTAATACAATTGCTTTTATTGACTTGTTGCAATGAGGGAGAAAATGCAGTATCAGTTGTCTGTCTGTGAGCAGGAAATTTTGGCCAGCATGTGATGGAATTTCTTCACTTTTCATTTTGCTCTAGTTGCAAAGATACATTAATTACAAAGTCAGATAAATTCCTCACTTATCGGAAAATACATGGCTTTCATTACCCTGTATTCATTTTCATAATCACAGAGGAAAATCTGAAGGCACAACAGCCCCCAAGAATCTCTCTCAAGCATGAAATTAAAAAAAAAACTTTAGGATAATTTTGCCAAGATTGTAGTATCTGAATATTAACAACTAAGAAATCCAACAATTG
Organism: Cuniculus paca; assembly: GCA_004365215.1. NCBI lineage: Eukaryota > Metazoa > Chordata > Mammalia > Rodentia > Cuniculidae > Cuniculus > Cuniculus paca. The sequence goes on along the minus strand of RJWT010022903.1, from coordinate 7,070 downwards.
GATTTGGGAAAATAGCCAGTCATCCTTATCAGTCATGGTTGTGGCCATTGCTGCTAGGTGTGGCACGTGTACATTGCAACCTGAGGAATGTGGCAAAGGTAGGTATGCATCTCCTGCACAGTGTGAGGTTCCGTGTTAACACAAGCTGATTCAGTGATAACAGGAGTTACATAAGTTTGCTTTGCCAAATAAGACAGAAAGCACCAGGATTCATCCAAATTCCTCTGGGGCTAGGGATGTACACGCTATGAAGGTTTCCAGAAGGGTCTGCTTAATATATGTTTCTGAAAGAAGGGTTTGATTATTATCCGAGAGTGAGCAAAGGCACTGACTGGTTGCCAGGTCAAGGCTGAATAGTAAAAACAAAACAAAAGCAAACCAAACCCTAAGTTATTGATTTGACCGACAGCTTCTTAACTTGCAGTATCGTTTTACCCTAAATAAAATATGCCATAGGTATGTAAATATTAGCACATGTATGATTATCTGGAAAAGAAAACGTTATGAATGTAAGTCCAAAGGGAAAGCGTTCAGAAATAAAAGGAACTGAAGGTAGACCTCAGAAAGTAAGGCTCCATAACCTCCAGCACCACTTTCAATGCTTTCATCTGTCCCTAACACATTCCTTATCCTTTCCCACTCAAATATCTATCATTTTTCTAGAGTTCTACAACTTTATTTTCGGTAGTGAATTTGCTAATTTTGAATTTCCCAGAGAAAATAGAATCACCATGAATGACTACCCAGCTCATCTACTGTAACTAGAAACATCTAGCTTCACAATCATGGTGAATCTCTTCTGTTGTTGTAGTCCTTGTATGGCAATAAAATCCCAACTTCCCTACATTCTCAGAGGACATCTTCCCTGAATCTCTCTCCTCTCCTCTCTCCCCTCTCTTTCTCCTCTCTCTATCTTTCTCTCTCCATTTTCTCCTGTCACCTTTTATTTCATCACAAACATGATCAACTGTCTTCTGTTGAACCAGAAATACTTCCTGACATCTATGTTCCTTTTTAGCCATTTTCTATTTAGAGAATGAGAAGTAGAGACATGTTTTCAAATAAATTTCTTGAAAGAAGTACCTAAGCTCATTGCTTCTCTCCTCTGAACTCTCATTTACTTGTCAGCACACTAGATTTTTCTTCTCTTCCATTTAGATCTAAGAAACTGCTTTCATCTATACAACCAACTGGTTGAGTTCCCATCCGAAATCTGGTTTGCAATTTTTTATTTTGTTATCTGTCTGGGTTGTTTGTCAGAAAGTTGGTCAGGGCATGATAGGGGCAGCTTAACTCCATACACAATGTCTGGGGTTTCAGCAAAACTCTTTGAAGGTAGGAGTTCAAATCATCAGAGTTCTCATCCAGCCATATACATGAAGGGTGTGATGACTGTGAGCTGAGATGTAAACTGGGAATCTTGAAAGAGCACTTTGCTCTGACCTGTGTAGTCTGGGCTCTTTCACAATATGGTGACTGCTTTCCAAAGATAAGTATCCTGAGGTAGAGAGAAATAGGTAGAAACTTTTCATGTCCCAGCCTTGAAAGTTACATAACACCACATCTGCCCTATCCTGTTCATCAACAATTACATGTTTCCTGTTAAATTCATTGATATCACTCAGCTTCCTGTATGTATGTTTTCTACATGAAAACACCAAAAATCTGGTGATATTAAATGCTTGGAAAATCCATTATATTTTTTCTAGTAGAAGTTGTCTTACTCTCTTCCTATTGCTATCACTAAATAGCTTATATTGGGCAATGTGTAAACAACAGAATTATATTTCTCATAATTCTGGGTACTGAGAAGTCAAGTATCAAGGTCCTGGCAGAACCAGTGTCTAGTAAGGGTTTACTTTGATTCAGAGATGACGTCTTCTTGTTGCGTTTTGTGACAGAGATGAATGCTGAATCTCCACATCATGGAAGGAGCCAACTACCTCCCTTTCCTTATATAAGGACACTAATCATCTCCCCACAGCCTGTCTCAGTACTATTACACTGAGTGTCAGGTTGTAGCGTACACCTTTCAGAGAGACAAAACCTTCCTATTGTGATAGTTTATGTATCCTGTCAACTTGAGAAGCCTAGAAGCTCAACTTAGGGATTCAGCAGCTTTGCATTCTAGGTTGTAGAAGACAATCCTTTACAGTTCTAGGATATTGTTCATTGTGTGAATTCGAGAAGGTCAGAAGTTTAAGTGATTCAGCAGGGGGCCAGGGTCCTTAGTTTGTAACATCCTCAGCCTGTACAAGAGGAGGGCAGGCAGATGGTGTGAGTGCTACACCCACCCCAGGGGAGTAGCCTGCATACAATAAAAGGCAAATGAGGAGGGACCAATTGCTGGTTCTTTGGAGGAGCTCCAGTCTTCCCCTTCAGCTTGGATGCCATAGTCTCCTGGCTTCTGGCCCAGACTGTTCCGCTTCCGCCTGGGACTCTTCAGCCTTCATCACAGACTTTTCATTCTTCCATCATAGATTCTTCAGCGTTCTGTCGCAGACCCACCAGCCTCCTGACACAGACCTGCTTGGGTCACTGCAGTGAGCTCCAGCCCTTGGACTGGACTCTTCAGCCTCCAGCGTGCAGACACCTCCTGCACACTCCCTCATCCGACTGTGGTTGACCATTGTGAGCCAATCTTGTAATTTCTTATATACCTGTATATCTTGTGTTATATCTGTTTTTCTAGTAAACCCTGACTGATACACATACCATGGTAAAAATCACACAAAGCACTTTTGAAAAGATTAGAATTTATTTAACTGATGATTTCACTAGTTTGGGCTCACCATAAACTCAGTTAAAACCTATTCAAGCATTCTTTCTATTTAATGTTTTAGTTGTATATCCTTGACATTGCTATAGGAATATGTCTCTTTTTAATCCAGTCCTAGAAGAAATACTTAAAAGTTTCCCAAACTAAAATTTGTAAACTCATTTATTTTGACTTGGCTATAACCTTAGTCTTTAAAAAGATAGGAGTAGAGTCTGTTATGATAACATGAATGAATCTGAAAGACATTTGGCTAAGTGAAATATTATAGGCATAGAAAGACAAATACAACATAATTTCAGTTACGTGTATGGAATCCAAAATATTTGTGAAAGTTGAGAGTAGAATAATGACTAACAAAGGCCAGCGAGGCAACATGAAGAGAAGTTGATCAAAAGGTACAAAGTTCCAATTATATGAGAAAAATATGATTTCAAGATCCATGGCACAACAATAGTAAAAATGTATTGTATATGTGTATGTCAAAGTTGCTAAAATATAGATTTTCAGTTAGAATAAAAAGTATGTGAAATCATGGATTTTTAAATATCCAAATATAAGTTTCTCAAAACAATATTTGTACTACATTAATATACACATTTATTTGTAAGTCAAAGGATTTTAAATTAAAAGAGAAAAACAGAATGTTTTAGACACTTTTTTGTCACTTAGTTACAATAACTAACATTCACAATTTAAACGATGAGAGATTTATTTTGGCTCATGTTTGCAGTCTGTATTTAGCTGGGTCTACGGCAGAATGGCAAGGCAGAGGGGTCTAGCGAGGGATAAGTGCTTACATCACGATGGCCAGGAAACAGAGAGAGAGAAGCAAAGAGCTGGGAAAGGAGATACATCCATGGAGTATCATGGATGTATCCATGGATCATCCAGTATCCACCTCTTTCATCAGACGCCACCTTGTAATAGCAAATCAATTATAGTGCTCCTGTGATTCATTCGCCTTCCAAAATTCCCATCTGTGAGTACATGAGGCCTTTATAGGACATAACATTCTACCTCTGATCTTCAAAAATTTCATGTAACATGCATTTGGTCCATCTCTTAAGGATATATATATATATATATTTTTTTTTTTATACTATTGGTGAAAGATGATCTATTGTCTAATAGTATGTGTTGTTTGTCCTGTCTTTGCTCTTTTCCCCACCAGTCTATCACTCTCTGGCTTCAAATTCAGTTGCACTGGAGACAGAAAGCATCAATACTAATTAACTTAGAATCTAGAACAGCATCTCAGACTTACTTAGTAAATCATAAACATTTGTGAAGTATAAGCTCCGAGAAGCAGAATTGTTGTGCACATGCTAACAGAAAGGCCTCATTTATTTCATTTCCCTTTAAGTGACCTGTCCTTGCCCCATCAAGACTTACGTCAATGTCTAGAATTGCTGCCCAGATTCTAGGCAAGGTAAAGTGAATTAGTGAATAATTAGGCATTTTAATTTATTTTATTTTACCCCAGAAATCAAAAAGTATTCTGAGTTTAGGAAATGTAGCTTTAACTTAGTGTCTACATCAGTCATTAGTCAATAATCACTAGAGAAAGTAGCATACTATAGGGACTTAGTGCATGGCTGCATATCAGGAGTTCTAGGTTCTGTGTGTGCCTGCCCCAAAATAGTACAAATGTCATTATGTCATTCAGCTCAAAAATACTTTGATTTCTTAAATGATATAAAGATTTCCAAAGTGAAAGCACATGACAAAACACATTTATGAGAATAAAGGTAAATTATACTCTCAAATGTAAGTTAATTGATTAACAAAATACCTCACTTCAAGTTAGAAATGTTCTTTAAAAAATTCAGGTATGTTTTCCAGATCCACCAATTTTTCTAGAGGTAAAATATATTGCAACAGTGAATTATGGAGAATTACTTTGCTAGTTAATATTTTATTGGACATAATAGGATGTCACAACCACTTAGTCATAAAGGCAGGTATCCTTTAAAGAAAAACAGCAGAACACAGAAATAACAGCTTTATAGACTGTTTGAACAAAGTCAGCATTTGCGTTCTGATTTTGTTTGGCGACACATTACCTTCTACCTCAAAGAAGTATCGGTAACCAAAGCATGTTTTAAAGCAAAGATCACAATAATTCCTTAAACATCAATGTCTCCTACAAAACATTTTGGAAAGTAAAGTGTAATTAGACAGATACCTTAATACCGAATTTCCTTTTTGAAACTATATATGAGATTAAAAGATGAAGACCTAAATTTAGTAGTTTAATCCATAGCATTGTTGGTTTATATTATATTGCCTTCCTAGCCTAGCCTAGCCTAGCCTAGCCTAGCCTAGCCTAGCCTATCCTATCCTATCCTATCCTATCCTATCCTATCCTATCCTATCCTATCCTATCTTATCCTATCCTATGCCATTTTTCTTAATCACATTACTTACTATGTTCCATTAGGAAATGACCTCAAGTAAAGTGTTATTGAAACTCTGTCTGACCTGTGTTCACCTCAGATCTTACTCCAGCCTCCTTTCTGTCTGCCTTGGACATGTTAAGGGATCGCCCATCAGTCTGAGCAGAGTTTATATACAGATTTTGGGACTCTCCTCTGGTCATTTTTCTGGCATTCTCTTTTCATTCTCTAGTAAACGCTAGCTGCTGTGGTCTTTTCCTTCTTCTTTGGCAGGAAGCTAGGGTGCTTTCTCTTGGAGTTTTCACTTGCCCACAGACCAGCTGCAGCAGGAGCAACATGCCACAGGGGGAATTCACTCATGTCCATCGCATCCAGGTTTCACAACTCCTTTCCAGAAACGCTGGCTTTGGTTCATTTTCTAGAGCCCTCTAATAGTTTCATTTTTCTTGTATGTTCCCAAAGGTTAGAGCAGCTAGGTGTAGGAAGGTTAAAGGGTGTTCCACATTATTGAAGAAGAACACTTTTTTTGTTTGTGGTTATTTTGTTTGCTCATTTTCTATAGGGAAGCAGAGATAAGGGTAAGACATTGCACGAGAATTTCTGTTGGTCTATCTCAGGTCAGCTTGAGCCTGGGAATTCTTTGACATTCTTGGAGCGTGCAGTTGTACGGCACTGAATTTCTCTTTTCAGCCTCAAAGCCCAAAATCTACTATTGAAGGTGATTCCCAAAGGCTTGTGAGTAGTTCTTTCTTCAGAGGTGCTCAGATAGAGCCAAGAGGGAAGGCAGCTACTGACCCCATTCTGTGAACATTTCTTCCCAATATAAATGTACTATTAAATATTTTAAGGCCTCTTAGTTCTGTAATCTTTTCATTCTTTCGTGATTTAAAAACACTTAAAAATTCAAAGTATGCTAGACAATATAAAATCCTGAGCATAAATACAGCCTTAGTTTGTCATGGTGTCAATTTGAATAAGAAAAGATTAGTGGATCAGTTTATCTCAGTTTTGGGATTGTCTGGGTGACTGATTTACTGAAGAGGGAAAACCCACCTTGAGTGTGGGTGGCATCAACCAACAGGCTTGTAGCCTGGGTGGAATAAAAAGAGAAACAAGGAGGTAGGCTCACTTTTCGCTTCTTTGGAGGATTCCGGTCTTCTCCATCACCTTTGGAAGTCCATGTCCAGGTTCCAGCACAAACTATTCAGTCTGCCACCACAGACCCTTACCTTCCTCATAGGGACTCTCAAGGATTCTTCAGTGTGCTCCAGACCCTTGATTTCTGGCTGGATCTTCCACTCTCTCTCACACAGAGGACCCTTTGGCAGGTGGCCAATGTAAGCTTACCTTGAAATGCTTCACATGTCATATACACATTTTATATTAAATCAGTTCCTCTAGTGAACCCTCATAAAAATACCTTGGTATTCCCCTTCAGTAAACATGTCCTATGTGCATTTTTCTATGCCTAAGAAACTTAATAACATACTACTAATATTATCTCATGCCTAGTTTACACTTGAACTTGCTCAGTCATCCTAAAACTGGCCCTTATCACTCACTGCCGAACTAGCATCATAATGAGGGCTTTTCTTTTAATCTGTATTATTCTCATTGTGTGGCAATTGTCTGCTGAAGGAACCAAGAGTCCCATCCTACAAAATATTCATATTCTGGATTTGTCTATCACTTTCCTATGATTCCATTTTACTTGGTATTCTTATCTCTGTATTTTTTGGTGTGTATTAGTCCTCTGGGAGTGCTATAACTGAGTAACTCAGATTTAACAAAAATGCATTTCCTTACAGTTCTGGACTGGAAAATCAAAATGTGTCAACAGAGGTGCTGTTTGCTTAGGTCTCTCCTCACACATCACCCTCTCGCTGTGTCTTCTG
>RJWT010022902.1:0-17031 GCA_004365215.1 Cuniculus paca | reverse complement strand
ACGCTACAGGATAACATGAACTGTAGCACATGATCCAGTCCATGCTGGGTTTCTATTGTTTTCCTCTCATGCCACCCCTTAGGGAAATGCAGAATCCAAGACAAAAACGTACTTAGAAGAAGAGAGAGAAGCCGGGGATCTAGCTCAGCAGCCTAAGCACCTGCCTGGCAAGTGCAAGGTCGTGAGTTCAATCCCCAGTGCCGCAAAAAAAAAAAAAAAAAAAAAAAAAAAGAAGAGAGAGACTAGGAATGTGCATGGACAGAAAAAAGATGATGCGATGACACAGCAAGAAGGTGGCCATCTGCAATCCAAATGCAGAGGGCTCAGGAGAAGTCAAACCAGCTGATGCCTTGATCTTGAATTTCTAGCTTCCAGAATTGTGAGAAAATAAATGTCTATTGTTTAAGCAAACCAATGCTGTGGAGTTTTATTATGGCAGTCCTAGAAAACTAATACAGATCAAGATCTGAGAACTTCCATCTTAAATAAAATCTGTGAGTGATTTTCATATCTAATTGTTTGAAAATCACAAGTCTAGGATGTACTGTAGCTGTACAATACAGTTTTTTTTAAATGTTTCAAATCCAAAGGAATTCCTCTCGAGGGTTAAAAATGTTGCAGAATCTCTCTCAGCCCCTAACCCTAATAGTCCGAGCTAGACCTGGGATAAAAGATGCAACCATGTCTAAGGTAAGCCATACCATCCTCAAGAAATGAACCATCACTGAGAGACAGGAAATGCTGGATGCTCAGGATATCAAAATGCCTTTTCAGCCCACTGCTCAGCTGACATCTAGCTTCATTGACAGGAGACATCCTCTCAATTCACTATGTGGGTGAGGTAAATGATAACTCACAAAAGAACTGTCTAGGCAAAACCTCTGATTGTGCCCTTATTTGAAAAAAAAAAAGTCTTTGCAAATGTCATTCACTAACGGATCTCAAGAAGATCATCTTGGATACAGATGGGCTCTAAAACCAATGGCAACTAGCACTGTAAAAGAGAAAGAAGTCACACTGGGAAGAAAGCACTGTGAAGACAGGCAGAGATTGGAGTGATATGTGTTTGTGCCACATACCCCAAGGGTTGTGGCAGCCAGTGGAAGCCAACTGAGAGGCATGAAGCAAACGCTCTTCACAGCCTCTGGAAAGGACCAATCCTGCTGATAAATTAATTTTGGATTTCTGGCCTTCATAACTGTGAGAGAATGTATTTCTGTTGCTTTAAGTCCCCAGGTTTGTGGTACATTGTTACAACAGCCACGGGAAACTAATGTACCATGCCCTTTTAGAGTGGTTGCCAACTGGGCTCTGAGTCCCAACCACCCACCTGACTTGCTGGGGGCTTATGAAGGGTCTCTCTCAAAGTCTGGTGAAGTCAAAGAGAGAAAGCCTTCTGGGAACACAGTTTGAAGCTGATTTTCTGGCAATTGCCCCCCACACTAACTTTGAAAATGTGTTTTCCTGGGTTTGTGGAAATTCACAAGTGCATTATAATTGGAGAACATCTTTAGCTGGATAAAGGTTCCCACAACAGAACTGGAACACCGGCTGTTTTCCCCTCTTTCTTTGGGAAAAATAAAATAAAACAACATCAGGAGAATCTAAACATAGAAAATGCACAATAAGCCTCCCCCATACCCCACTTCCAGCTGAATATCAGTAGCTGGACAGCATCTGTGAAATACCCAGGTAATCTCAGAACGGGAGGCCCCACCTGCAGAAGGCAACTCTTGGTAGCAAACCTACAATGCTCCTAAAAGAGAACCTTTGAATACCAAAAGCTAATTTTTAAATATTTTATAGGAAAATGCCAATTAACCAGAAATGAGCTCTGCAGATTTCTTAATTAACGGTATTATTCCTACTCCTTATATTACACTTCAGGGGTAGGGGGTGGAGCTGCAAAGAGCAAGCAGTTGAAAGAGATCATTTATAAAGCCAATACGAGGATAGGAACATGTCCATGTGCCTTGTATAATTTCTCCATCTATGTGGCCTGCACAGTTATTTCTGTGCCAGTAAAGAAGTGCTTATTATGGGAACCAAAGTTCTTCCAGCCGGGGGGGCTCTATTCAAACAGAAAGGCTGCCTTCCTTCCACTGTTCCCACCTTTTCTTTATACTGTGCTTCTTTCTTTTCCTTTGGGACTTACTTTCCCCCTCTTGGCAATGGGGTATTAATATCCCCTTCATAGGAATGTGGTGAGCAATACATACAAAGGTCTATGGGTAATGCTTCATTCGCAGGAAACACACAACATACCCTACTTCATGGTTGCAATTGTTTTTCTCTCAAAAACTTGGAGGACAAGGAATAAAATCTGTTTCATCTCTTTCTCCCATCTGGCTTCAAACAGATTTCAGAGGGTTTAGAGTCAGCATAAAGTACCAGTGCTGAGAATTAGAGAAACGAGGGCATCGTGGGAAAGCACAACATCTGGGACAGGCTGCTCTGTGGGGATGGGTCACGTGTGGGTCATGGAACTCAGGCCAATGCTTCCAGGAATGCTGTGTGCTGTGTGAAGTCTGCTGCTTCAGTGTGCCTGGAGGTGGGGAAGACATCATTCCAGGTACCTGAGATGCTACTGCAGCATCTGCCCTACATTCATAACAGAAATATATTTTCTAGAAATTTGGAATATAATGAGGAACAAGATAAAAAACCTTTCTTTTTACTGCAATTACGGGCTCTGAGGAAGGGATATTGTAATCAAATTATCACCCTGTGAGCATTTAATCACAGTCGTTGAAGAGCAAAAAGAAAGAAAGAAAGAAGAACCATGAGAAAAAACAGCTAACAGTTACTGGATACCATCTGAAAGGTTTCACATATGTGTTAAGTCATCTAATCTTTACAAACAACATATAAGATAGATGCTATCACTGTCCCTATTTCACAGATAAGGGAGTTGATGCCCACAAAAGATGCCACAAAAGAATTTTGGTAAAATTCATACAGCAAGTAAGGAGGAGAGCTGAGAAAGGAAGCCAGCAGGAAAACGATCAAGGCTGCTTGCCAAGCACTACACTCTACTGAGTCTTCCCTATACGCTATAGTGGAAGATCAGTCTTATTCACAAAGGGTGGGAGAAAGGGCTAAGGAAGCAGTTTTCTGGATTGAAATAGATCCTGGAGCCCAAGAATGAGTGGGAGTTGCCTAGTGCTACTCAGCAGAGTCCTTTCTTACTTGGAACAGAGGCTGACCTTGGCTGATGAAGTTGAAAGGAGTTGGAATAAAGCTTTCAGGGAAGTTCTCAAAAGCAAACCATGGAACTGGTTGGTTGGAGAAACGACCTCAGCTGCTAATGATCCAATGAAAGCTAAAACCTACAGTTCATATCACTGCCTCAATCTAACTTTCTTGCAACCCCAGGATCTTGGCTACTTCTGCACCAGAAACTAGACCTTAAAATCGCTGTCATTCTCAAAAGCTGGATGTCTCTGCTGCCATCCTCAACAGCCCAATAGATTCTGCCTGTAACAGGCTGTTTGCCTTCAAATTAAATCGTCACATGGATGAATCTGTCTGTTGGGTCACATGTCTCTGCCTTTTCTCCAAAGAAACCTGAAGAATCTCATCTTCTGCATTGGTTAGGCAAAACTGACATGGAATGACCATATTCAAAATGTGCCAGGCAGCCAGGAACCATGAAAGATGTCCACTGCACTCAATAAAGAGCAATAAGGGAAATCCAGGAAAAATAATAGCATGCACAAAAGCTCAGGTATGAGTTCATAGCATACATAAAAAACAAAGGAGACAATTTACTGGGTCAAAAAGGAATGATAAGGAGAACTGTAAGGCAGCACCTAACTTACAGAGATTCTCATAAAAACTTTAAAGATTTTGATTTTTTTTTTCTCCAACAGCGATGAAAAGTCATTGGAGGATTTTAAAAAGGGGAATGATGTTATCTAATCTGAATTTTTAAAGGATTGTCATGACCTCTGTTAAGAACAGATTTGACTGTAGCAAGAATGAAATCAAAGAGAATATTTTGGAGTGATTATCATGAATCAGAGGATACAAGGGCAGTCTAGACTGGCACAAGTGAAAACAGAATCACATGGATTTCACATATATTCAAATGAATCACCATGATTTAACAATTCACTGGGCCAGTAGTGTGATGAAAGAGATTCAAAAGTTAAGTTATCACAATAAATAATTTTTTAGTTTCTGAATTAGATAATAATTCTGGGCACAGACAAATTTTAGGAGGAGCAGGGAAGATAATGGGTTAAGCTTCATTATAATGACTGTAAACTGCCCTTTTTGATGTTCTAATGGAGATGTGGTCAGAAAGTAGTTGGATAAATAGATAAAGAGCTCAAGGTAACATCTGAAATGCAGGTATAAATTTTGGAGTCATCACATAAAGATAGAAATCAAAATCAAAGTTGCTTTACTCTCAGCACTCTGAGAAGCTAAGGCAAGAGGATCACAAGTTCAAGACCAGCTTGAACAATTTAGCAAGGCCCAGTCTCAAAATAAAAAAATTAAAAAGGGATGAGGATGTTGATCCGTGCAAAGGCCCTGGATTCTATCTCTAGTACTGCAAAAAAGAAGAGAGAGAGAGAGAGAGAGAGAGAGAGAGAGAGAGAGAAGAGAGGAAGAGGAGGAAGAGGAAGAGGAAGAAGAAGAAGAAGAAGAAGAAGAAGAAGAAGAAGAAGAAGAAGAAGAAGAAGAAGAAGAAGAAGAAGAAGAAAAGAAAACAAAACCTTAGAAAAAGACTTACAACATTCTAACATTTAAAGACAAGTAGGAAAGAGAGAACTGAGAAAAAGGACCAGAAATTTCCCATATCTTTTCCTAATAAAATCACAGTTTCCATAGATGTAGTTTTACAAAAAAGCTACACAGCTAGAAAGGGACAACCTGGGAAAGAAATCCAAGGCTATCAGACTCCAAAACCAATAATATTTCTTTTCCCCAGTACAACATGGAAAGACTGAAAATGTAGAGCACAAAGATGCTAAGTGACACATAAATGCCGTGGCTACAGTGGGAAGCACACTGCCCGACTATATAGAGCCCATAAGGTAGATGGAGGGGATCCACACCTGGACCAGAACTCCCCTGAGAACAGAAACCCTTCTCTGACCTTCAAGGCCCTTAGAATCAAGTCTAACCTAGTCTCCTACATTTTCTTGTCCTTTCTTGCCATTTTCCTTGCACACTGGTATTTATTCTTCTTAGAGTGTATCAAGCTTTTGCCCATCTTATGGTCTTTGCACTAACTTTACCATCTGGTTGGCTTATTCTCCTAGGTCATCACCTTATAGCTCTTTGTTGCTCTTAGTTCAACTTCACATCCCATAAAAAGGTTGTTTTGATGCTTCAAGTTAAAATTCTATCCCCAATTCCCCCATCCTCTCTCTGTACTACATTTTGTGGGCCCATATTAAATGAAAACACCTTCTTTGTGCATTTATTTGTTTTTTATTGCCCGTCTACCTTGAAGACTGAAAGTCCCATGAGAAAAATGACCTTATCTGTCTTTTCAGTATTTTCTACCCTGAAAACAATACATTGCACAGGGCAGATGTTAAATAAGCACTTGTTTAAGGAATGATGGAGAAAGTAAGGGAAAAAGATTTGTGGGGAGGAGGAGGAAGAAGAAGAAGAAAGGGAGGGTTATTTCTACATAATCGTAGTAAAATTATGTTCTCACTATTCTAGTCTGAATCTTGGAACCATAGTATCTCCGGGTTGAACAAACAAGACTTCAAAGTCCGTTGATTCCAAGTCTTCTCCACCCTATACCCAGATCTGTCACAGCATTGCTGGCTCACCTGTCTCTAGAGCCTCTGAATTCCAACCTGGCCTTTCTCTCTCTCCATTGCTTTGACCGAAGATTTCCTTACCATTCCAACTAGACTCCCACTTTGTGTCATTCTCTAGAATATTCCCTGATGTCTTACTGGCAGCTACCACACTTCTGCCTCTGGTTCCCAGGGTGACTCAAAGAAGCTCTTTGTGGCCCTTGGCTGCATTTCTGGGCAGTATGCTTAAGTCACCTTCACCTGCTAGATGCTCTGGAAAAATGTCACTGTTCTCTCCTGAATCACAGTACTTAACTTAAAAGATGACTCCTTTTCCTTTCAGGTATCATAATAGAGAGCCAGGAGAACATATCTGCCATCACAGGATCTTATCCTCAGCCTGAGATACACACTTTGGAATAGCTATGATTTTAGTCCATAAAAATATTGATCTACTTGCAAATAGAAATAGTTCCTATCTACCAACCACAGTCACCTAAAAATAGCCTTTAAAGAAAGTATCTGGTGTCCCAGATAGAAATATCAAAGTCAAATATTTCCATACTCATTAAATGTTAGGTTGTAGGATCTAGGATTCCAGAAACAAAAATACAGATGCCCAGACAAATAAAAATGGCAACAGTAATTTTGGGGCAAAGGAAAAATTTTGTAGTTTTACTCCAAAACTGCTTTAGGGCTTTCAAATTATAGTTTATTAAATTTTGTACAGAATGAAGGGATGAATCTTAACATTTCCTGTTTAACTTCTTTCTTTCATTCCTTCTTTACATATGCAAATATTTTATTAAGCATCTACTACTATATATGTCATTATTTTAAGCAGAGTCATTCTCATATGGGAAAAAATATGACATACATTTTGTTCTTAAGCTTCAAAGAGGCAATAAGAGCAAAAACCACATACAGGTTTTCCTGCTATGCTCATTCAGTTAATCCTTTTAGCTTCATTTCTGTAGCAGGTGTAAAACAATTCACTATTTGTTCAAAGTCTGTCTTCTATTTGAGACTGTAAGCTCCAAAAGGGCAGTAATCTTGTGAATCCTACATTCCCAAATCTTAGCACAGGAGTTGGGAATAAGGACTCGGTAAATATCGCTTAAATAGATGAATGGCTACCAACAGGCCTAATGTAATAGCGAACATGTCATCAGAAATATAAGAGCAGAGAAAAAGCAGTTCATAAGAAGCAAGAGTTTTGTTGTTTTTTTTTAACAAGATGATAAAATACACTTCCGACTTCAACTTTCCCAAATCAATAGGAAAAGATGTGAGACTTAAATATTCTCCCAATCTGGCCCTTTTCATATGGAACTGGAGCACTGTTGTGGTCAGTTGACTCCAGGACCAAGTCTCTTGTCAATTACTGGTATTCCTAAACATGTATAATAAACACTGAATAAATTGCATTCAATACCCCCTGCAAAAGTCATTCTCAGAGACTCAATGCCACCGTCTGTTAATCACAGAAGAAGAACAAGCATTAGCATTATTCTCCCCATGTTACATTCAGAGAAATACTTAAAGTGCTTGCACATAGCAGCCACTGTAATTGCCTAGAGTAGAGAAATGTGGTAAAGTGAGTAACAGAGAGCTGAGAAGAAAGAACAATATCTCTTTAAAATGCTACCGTGTGGGTTTTCACATTGCTGGCACCAAGTTCAAGCCCAGGTGGGCTCACCTCACCTGGACTGCCTGTCCTGGCCTAATGTACAAGTCTCGCCAGTCTGCTTTTTAAGGACAAGGAAGGACACTGCTTGGTGATACGGTCACAAGCTGTTCAGGCAAGAGACTTGCTCAGCACATTTTAGCTACTGAGCAAGCCCAGGCTTATTTCAGAGCGCCACATAAAATAAATAATCATGCAAAAGCAGATTCATTCTGATAGGACTCTGACAGCTGCTCTGAGAGGTGGGGCCTTGCAAGCCCATCTTTCAACAATGAACTGACCCGAAGATCCAGGAAAGCTCCCAGACAGGACCATATGGCCTGGAATAAAAACATATTTCAAACTCTGTTTATTATGCATATCTTTCAAAGGTTCACTACTCTGTGATGAAGCATCGCACCTGCATGACTTTAATAAGCCTCCCAAGCAAGTGCAATTATAAAATCGCAGGCACCTGAAGAATTTGTCCTCTCATAGACATCCGCTGCCCACCCATGACTGGTCTCATTCTTTTTAATTATGTGAGTTTGCAGTACTTTGTAAGCTGAGATCAATACTTATTCAGAAAATCAGACTCCTTATAGACCTCAGAGTGAGAACCATGAAATATTTCTCCTATACCTTGGAGAAGCCAATATTATTGCATAACAAAACCCCCGAGTCTTCCCAAAAAGAAAAGGAGCAATTCAGTTGTGCAGCCCTGTAGGGCAGGAGAAGACTTGGCATGAATTTAGGCTGAACTTCATTCATCAACAATATTAGGAGTAAATAATAGCTTTCCTTCATGAATGAGCCCTGCAAATCCACATCTGGTCCGAATATTTGAGAAGCACAGTTTGTTCATTATTCACTCAACAAATATCCATTGTGCAGCTCTCATGTGCCAGATTCGGGGCTAAGTGTGGTGACCTGAGGATAAATAACCCTAATTCTGCCCCCAGAGTTAATGGTCTCATTGGGAATATGGTTCCAAAAAGAACTGGTTTAGGAATACAGCGGGGTGTGGGCTAGAAAGGACTCTGGGCCAGCAAAGGTTTCACACTTTCAGGAAGGTCAGAGACAGCTCCCCAAATAAATAGGAATCTGAATAGAAACTCACAAGATAAAATAAAAATTCACCAGCTAGTTATGAAAAGGAAGGCACAGGTCATAGCAAGGTTGGAAGTGCAGTATATACACGTTATTTTCACTGGCTTCGAGGTGCTTTTCCATCATTGTGTCTAATTAGCTTCCATGTCGCAGGGCATGGTTGTCTAGGGTGGTCACTTGATTGAACAGTTGCCTTAGAATAGATAAGCATTGCAGATCCACTGATACTAGAATCTTTCTCTCTCTAGGCTCTTCCCAAACTAACAGCCTATGTGGAATCAGGAATCCTTTCTTCTGTGTGTTCAAACACAGTGCACAGTGGTACCTCTCAGGATTTTAGGAATGAAGTTTATATAAGACAGCTTAGCCTAATTATTATTCACAGTGACAGAGTGGCTGAGTCCTGCTCGCTAAGATTCCTATTCCCCTTGAGCCCACGGTCAAACATCAAAAAAGCCTTTAAATCATATCATAGAATAATTATAACATACTTGGCCTTCAAAATGAAGAATGCAAGGCTATCAGTTATAGACGAAGACTTTAACTATGAAATTACATGAAGCACCTGGACATATTCAAAAGAAGTAATAACCGTTGCATCCTGAAAGTACTAATACTGACATCAGGAACATACAAGACGAGCTTCTTGGACCAATGATTGTTATTTGGTAATTGCATTGAGGAGAAAGAAGCATATAAGGGGGGGGGAGAAAAGAAGAAGAGAAAAGGGAATGTCTATCCAATCAACGGTATCTGCAAACGTTTTGTCTCCCAGATATCAGCAAACATATAGTCAGGGCATTATCTTTCAAGCCTTTTCAGACTCGAGGAGAATAGCAGGTTACCAAAGATGATAACTTAGACCTCTCTTGCACATAAAAATTCAAATACTGTACTGTTTACGGATGGGAAATGCATTATTCACTATAACCCTTAAAGGTTGATGCACTTATGCCCATTATATACACACAAAAAATGAAGTTCAGAGAAAGCAAATATGTTCAAGGTGACTTAGAAAATATGTGAAAGAGAAAGGAAATCCATCTGCCTCCAAAGTCCATGTTCTTCCCAGTTTTTATTTTGCCTTTCTCCTGGTTAGTTCTTATGAGCATTCACATCCCTGCCTAAGAAGTAGCACAGCCATCATTCTCTCCAAAGTACCTACCTGTGCTTTGAAAGACACTTAACCACAGCTCTGTTAGGTGGCCATGGCAGATGAGGTGACACAGGTGCCTTACCGAGTTTGGGACTGATAATTGCAGGTATGCCCAGGCAGTATCCCTTTTTACTTAATCTCACTGTCTTTCAAGCATAAGTGAAGTCTTTTCTGATTTTGTGTATTAAAAAGACTAAAATCTCCCTAATAGACATCAACAGAAAGGGAGAAAGGGGAAAACGTGCATAGAAATTGAAAATCTTTCATTTTACTGTGAACTTCAATGCAAAGAAAACCACTGAACAAAGGAAAAGTGGAATCAACACAGTTCTGCTTCTCACTGGCCTGTGTCAGGGTTTTCTAATTATTTGGACTCCATTGCTTTATCATATAGATGCTATATTGCCTTTGTTAGGATTTTAATAATCCATCTATTTTGTGCTACTTCTTTGAGATCAAGAAAATCCGTAGACCAACTCTCCCTCCAACATTCCATTGACCACTTCCAACAGCAATCTTCTTGAATGAAAATGGAATGAATTTACTTCTATTCTGGATCTTAAAAAAAAAATTCATATTCACTGAGTATTTACAGATTGCCAAGTGCTACTTGAAAGATTTCATATGCACAACTCATTTGCTCTTTTCAACAAGGTAGATACTATTCTTATTCCCATTTTATAAAATGAAAATACTGAGGCATAGGGTAGCTATGCCATTTCCTAAAGGCCATAAATTTGGTGACAAGTCTCAAGGACGGTCTCCTCCAGTAGCTTGGAGTAGATCAGAAGCTTGAAGATAATTCTTAAAGGAAAACTATCTCGTATTATTTTAAGTAAAGTATTTATTCCTTCATTCAGTCATATATTACTTTTCTTCTAGCCATTGGAAATAAAGTAGAGTAAGGCCCCAAGCCTCAAGGATTCTTCCAGGAAGGGTCAGATTCAGAAAGCAGCGGCTGTCATATAATGTAGTCAGAGAAACTGCTGCTTGCCATGGGGCAAAAACAAAAACACCTAACTCAGTGAGGGTGCTGGGAGAAGGAAAAGCCAGAGAAGGCTTCTTTAGGTTAGGTGATGCTACAGTAATCTTGAAGGGCAGGTAGGAGGTACTGAAAAGGATAGTACCAGAAAGCACAGGAAAAAGGCAAGGACACTGTATTTAGGTTAGGTGATGCTACAGTAATCTTGAAGGGCAGGTAGGAGGTACTGAAAAGGATAGTACCAGAAAGCACAGGAAAAAGGCAAGGACACTGTATTTAGTAGGGTTCTCAAAAGACATTGGAGATCTAGGTGGGGGAGGAGAGCTGAGAGCCAAACAGACAGAAGTTTTAAAGAATTAGCTGCTGTGGCTAGAAAAGCTGAGAAATTCCAGTATCTGTGGTCAGTGACCTGCTGGAGACTCAGGGAGTAAATGCTCCAGACCAGATTGGAAGGAAAGAGAAGATAGATGTTCCATGCTCAAAAAGAGGAAGAGAGCAAATTCTCCTGTACTCAGTCTTTGTTATTTTTCAACAGATTGTCTGAGGCTCGCCAATCTTGGGGAAGCCAGTCTGCTTCACTCACTTCAAAATTCAAATGTTAACCTGGTCCAGAAACAGTTTCAGAGGCATCCACAGCAGTTTAACCAAATATCTGGATGTCCCATAGCCGAGGTAAGTTGATGCATAAAAGTAACCATCACAGACACATCCTGGGATCTACATCTAATCTGTTGTGACAGGAAATGCTGATAAAGCCAAAAGAGCAAGGTTAACCTTGGGGAAGTATGTAAAAGTCTTGTTATGGGAGGCCCTGCTTACAGTGCTAAGGAATCATAATTTTAGGATAAAGGCAATACACACACACACACACACACACACACACACACAATAGGGACTTTTAATTGTGAAAATGAGAAGATTGGATTTGAACTTGAAAGTTATCCTCTGCCAGCAAACTGGAGACGAGAGTTCCAGAGGCCAGCTAGTTGGCTATTAAAGGAAGTTGCAATAAGATAGCATCACATCTCATGGACCAATTAGTGGTGAAGAATAGTTTGAAATGTCACCTAGCACACAGCATGGTGGTGCACACCTATGAGCGAAGAAGATCCCACGTTCAAGCCCAGCCTGAGCAGTGGTGATTAGAAAGATCCTATCCTGAAAAAAAAGGATTGGGGGAATAGCTCAGTGCAAAGGCACCGAGTTCAAACCCCTGTATTTAAAAAAAAAAAAAACAATCATCCAGTTTACAGCTGCTTCAATTGGGTTCATGAGAAAAATTCAATGGAAAAACAGATTTGGGGCATCAGTGATGATAATGAACATGAGACTTTACAGTTGGGCAATGAAATTGGCAAATCTATTTTTTACTCCTTTAAACAATGCTCACCTGGAACAAGAACACTGGCCCAAGAGGGTAAACAACTTGCCCAAGTTCTCAAAAGTCATGGAGTAAAAAAGAAGTGGAACTCTTTCCAAATGTCATTTCCATTCCACTACATGATCTAATATAAATAATAATAGTAGCAAAAGCAATAATGAGGACACTGACATACACTGAAGGATGACTGTGGCCCAGCCACTCTGCTACAGACCTCATTGTTATCAACTCATTTAACACAATAGCCCATGAGGTAGATAGGATTCTGAGCCCCACTTTATAGCTGAAACAAATGGGGCATGCAGAGGGGCCAGCAATAAGCGATGTCCACTGGGACAATCTGCACTCACAATTTCCCCCATGGGGAAGATCTAGGCTCATGAGCAATAGAGCCACAGATTGGCTAGCCTCAGGGACTTGACTCAACTTCCTGTGAGTCACTGGAGGCCACACGTCCTTCTGAGCCTCAGTCCTGTGAACAGAAGGAAAGTGCAGACACCAGTTTCCACTGTCTTAACCCACATGTAAAAGGTGAGAACTGCCTTGCTCCACCTCACTCCCAACTTCAATGCTTATTCACGAGCATATGCAACACCTCCTTGCTGATCCGCTGGTGCTGCTTTCTGGAAAACAGAGCCAGGATTGTTCATCTAGCTTGAGTTTTTAAATTGGGGACTGTTTTCCCACAGCATTAGTGTGCTGGGTTGTGCAGTCCTGAAGAGAGATAAGCAATGGCAGGCTTGACTGCCCAATGCGTCAAGCTGTAGAAACAGCCCTCCAGAGGACACTATTCACCCCAACCCCAGCAGCCAATTACTCAGAGCCAAGTTAGTAAATGAGCTCACTTGGTGCACTAATTGGAGCCCTGTAAAAATAAACTTGCAGTGGGAAGCTAGCTCTCTGTGGCTAGATTTCCTTTTCTGGAGCATCACAAGATGAGGTTTACTGAAGAGGCAATGCAGGTAGTAATGTAGCCCACAAACTCTAAGCTTGAACTGTACCAACTCAAACTCTAGTTCTGGTACTTACTAGGTGTGCAGGCATTAGCAAGTTATTCTGACCTCAGTTTTCTCATCTGTGAAGTGGAGATAATGGAACCAATTTATGGAATTTGAGAGTCTCCAGTGAGAAAATAACATGCCTGTACTCAACATAAACTATTAACTGCATCCTTTTTTTAATACACAACAAACTGTTATGGTGTGTATCTAGCTGTCCCCCTAAAGTCTCATGCACTTTTAGATGGGGCTTTTTGGAGGTAGCTGAATGTCGAGTTTATGATTAATTCATGGTTCAATGCTAGGATTAAGGGTGCTGGGATTAAGGGTAGGTGATTGGTGAATCACTCCACTGATTAGACTGGTACCACACTAACCCCAGAAGTCTGGATAAAATAAAAGAAGCAGAAAGAGGCTTATCTTCCCCATTTGCCTACTGTCTTGTTGTTTTTGCTGTCTCCTGCCACCTTGAGCTGTTGCCCTTCTGCTATGTGCTACCCTGCCTTGGAGCCAGATGATTATGGACTGAAAAATCTGCAAACTATGAGCTAAACAAGCCTTTCCTCCTCTAACTTTGGGTGTTGGGTATTTTGTCTCAATAATGAAAGAAAAGCAATTAAGACAAACACAAATTCTTTATACATTTATTTCCCCCTTAGAGTTATCAAACACCCAATATATACAGTGGTGCCTTGGTACAGAAACTTAATTTGTTCTGGGATTCTGGAGAAGATGGCCATGCTCTTATTCATGGAGGAACATGGCCACAGTTGTGTTCATCACCCAATGCAGAGTTTTTGAAAGGGAACAAAGTTTTGCCAAATGCTTCTGTTCACAAACTGAATTATTTGTGAACAGAAACGCTCCTGAATCGAATCATTACTGTATATGTTTGTTGATAAATATACTTGAGTACATTTCTGCCATTCCTGCTGAAAATCAACCAGACTGAATATTGTTGAATCAGCATTACTATGAATATTTAATTATTTGAGACTGAATCTTACAGTTCTGGATGCTGGGGAGTCCCAAAGAAAGATACTGGTGTTCAGGGTCTGGTGAGGACCTTTTTGCTGGGTCCTCCCATGACAAAAGGACAGAAAAACAAAAAAGAGGCCATTTTTATCTTGTCTCATTTGGTTCTTTGTTCAAGGTGAGAAAGATATAGAATACACTTAAGTGGGAGTCATAGCTAAAGAAACATTTGTTATTAGTTACCCAATAACAAAAGTATATCAGTACTAAAAGCTTCATGATCTTAACTCCCCTGGAACAGGGCCTAAGAAATAGAAATACACTCCAAGCACTGAGCTGAAGTTCTGCCAGAATTAGCTATGATTTTCATAGAAGCTGAGCAAATCTGAAAAAATAGTTTGATTGTCTACAAAGCTTTAAGCTCTTTTAATGTACAAATCACTATGCATTTAGCATTATGAAATATTATGCCTATAACTATTTTATGAGTTGAATAGTTGATGATCATTGAAAATTATAGCTGTCTCTTTGCACCATGACAATAAAAGCTAATTATTATTTAAAATCTTTTAAAAGGCTAAAAACAGACTGATTTGTTTAAAAGCAAAGGCGAAAACATGCTATACCTTTTGTTCCGCATATGCATAGTTGAATGAAAAACTCGGAGCTTTATACCTTTACGCTTGCCACTCTAACACACTTGGGCAAAAAGTTAAATTATACCTTATTATCGAGTTTCTATGGAAATGTTTCTGTATTTTAAAAACATAAGAAAACCTTGAAATAGCTTCTCTTCTACAGTTTGGTCATTTTCCTGATTCAACAAACAGAAACAAATACAATATGACTGGTTAATTCCCAGCTGCATAAAGATTTAAACCCATGTCTGAAAACTGGACAATCAAATTATGTAGTAGCACATAGCCAGAAATAAACCCAATACTTAAATGCAGTTTATTCAACATTATTAACACAAATAAAATTTACACCTACAGTCCTGTGCATTAAAAATAATTTCTCCCACATCATATAGCGATATTTTGGTATGCCAATCAAATTAAACTACCAGAAACACATGGAAAGAAATCAATTGTTTAACAAAACTTTGAAAAGTATGGTATTTATCATGTTCAAGACAGTTTATTTCAGTTGAAAATAAACTTTCTTTTTCCAGGCAGGGTTTTTTTTTTTTTTTCTTCTAGTTTGCTTTGCTTTTTGTGTTGGTTTTCTGGGAAGGGGCTCAACACAAACACTCTGTCAAACCATCCATAAAATCCTTTTTCTCCAACCTTACATGAATTAAAAGG
Organism: Cuniculus paca; assembly: GCA_004365215.1. Classification (NCBI taxonomy): domain Eukaryota; kingdom Metazoa; phylum Chordata; class Mammalia; order Rodentia; family Cuniculidae; genus Cuniculus; species Cuniculus paca. The sequence continues at coordinate 1,688 of RJWT010022902.1, read as the reverse complement.
AGAAAACCAAGACACAAACACACACACACACACACACACTCACACACACACAAATAACCTTACTACCCTCAAACAAATTTACCTGTATTGATTTTAGGCAAAAATGGGACTAAAATCCTATGTCAAGAATGAGAGTAGGAAAATTATGGTGAGAAATGTTTACAGAAAAAGCCTCGTCCCCTTGTTGCCCGGTGAACACCTTCGGAGACTAATTGTAAAATCATCTCAGCAAATCTCCTTGACTCAAGGGAGGGAAGCCATTTGTAACGGCCTGCTGAGTCCTAAGCTCCACATCACGCTACAGCTGAAAACTGATAGCCTCAAATAGAAGCCTAGTATGAACAATAAGTGTATCATCCACACTGCCTGAATCAGATTCTTACATTAGCAGCCTCTACAGCCACCATTAACTCACATTGGAGAGACACAGTCAGGATCAGTCTTCCAAATCATGTAGCACAATAGCCTCATCTGCAAGTTATGAGCAGGTGAACAATACAGATGAGACAAAAGGGACAATGTCTGTGATGAAGTGCACACAGAGTGAATGAGAGGAAAAGAAATGCACAGGGTATACACTTTAGAGCAAAAAGAGAACTTACTGGGTACCTAGTCTGCTTTTGTTACCTTTCGTCACATGAGAGCGTGGGAGTCAAAGTGTGGAATGCAAAAACAACCCCACTGGCAAAGACGGAACCACAGGTACCATGCCAAATGCCCACAAGGCTTCTCAGCATCTGGGCAACTCTCTGGTTATACCATTACAAAAATGGAAAGAGACAAAACTATTATGTTAAAATTAAGACAGGAGCTGGCTTTTCTGCTAGGGATTTGAAATTTGCATTCAGTTAAAAGCAGTCAACTGAAACTTTGAGACAAGTTTCTTTGTTTTGAATCAATTTTACTCTACCCATCCTTAATTCATTCATTCATCATTCACTTACTATGTCAACAAATATTTACCCAGAGCTAGCACGTGCCAGGCTATAGGAGTGTGGCCATGAGCCAAGCAGAGCAAGTCCCTGCGAGGAAATGGTTAATAAACAAGTACAGATATGTACGTTTCCGGTGGTCACAGTTGATACAGTGAAAAGAAATGAGGGTAACAATAGGAATTGTTGGGAGATGCTGGTTTATTTAGTCAGTGGTCAAGGAAGACTTCACTAACAAAGTCAGGATGAGTTACAAAAGAAAGGGGATATGAAAATATAGGGGCAAAGCATGTGGGCAGAGGGAAGAGCGCATGCAAAGGATCTCAGGTGAAACACTTTTGACACGCATGATGAACAAGAGGATGGCCAGGCTAGACTTGAATGAGCAGAGGAAGAGTGGAACAACAGAAAAGAGAAACTGAGGACTGAATTAGAAAGCTCTTGTAGGTTTTAGCCAGGACAGTGGATGTTATTCTGGGATGGAAAGCCACCCATTCTGGGATGGGGAGGGTATTGAGAAGAGAGATAACAGGATGTTTTCACTGACATGGTGAAGAATGGAATGCTAGGAAGCATAAATGAAGCATGAAAATTAATTAGGAGCCCATTGTATTAGGAAAATAAAAGAGGATGGTAAAATGAACTTAAGTGTAGCCATAATGGAGATTCTGACCATATTTGGGAGGAACTGATGTGCAGTATGATAGAAGGCAAAGAATCAATGATGACTCCACAGTTCTTATCCTGAGCAACTAG
>RJWT010022901.1:0-16999 GCA_004365215.1 Cuniculus paca | reverse complement strand
TGTACTAGGATAAAAAAATAAATGCACAAAAATCAGTAGCATTCCTGTATACAAATAGTAAACTCACTGACAAAGAAATTATTAAAACAATGCCATTCACAGTAATAGCAAGAAAAATTAAATAGGAATTAACCTAATTAAGGGAGTGAAAGACTTCTACAACCAAAATTACATCACTCTGAAAATGGAGATTAAAGAGCACATCAGAAAATGCAAAGGTATACCCTTTTCCTGGATAGGCAGAACTAATATTGTCAAAATGGCCATACTTCCAAAACTGATACACAGATATAACACAATGTCAATCAAAACACCAATAGCATACCTCATAGAACTAGGGAAAATAATCCTAAAATTCACACAGAACCAAAAGAGACCCAGAATAGGAAAAAACAATCCTGGGTAATGAAAGCAAAGCAAGGTGCATCACAGTTTCAGTTTTGAAGTTACAGCCCAAAGCAATAATGATAAAAGCAGCAGGGTACTAGCACAAAAACAGACATGTGGATCAGTGGAACAGAATAGAGAAGGCAGAAACAGCCCCAGGCACATTCAGCTATTTGCTCTTTGACAAAGAGGCCAAAATATACCTGTAGGAAAGATTGGCTCTTTAATAAATGGTGTCAGGAAAATTGGATATCCAGTTGCAGAAGACTTAGTCTAGACCCTTGTTTCTCACCATTTACTAAATTAAAATCAAAATGAATCAAAAATAAATGCTAAAACAGAAACAGCCTGCTGGAAGATGAAATAAGCAAAACTAGAAAACAGGCATAAGCAAGGACTTCATGAACAGTGCCCCAGTGGCACAAAAAATTAGTGCTGAGAATCAACAAATGGGATCATATTAAATTTTAAAAAAAAACCTGCACAGCAAAGGAACCAACTAACAAAATGAAGACACAACCTCCAGAATGGGAAAACATTTTTTCAGTGATTCTTAAGATAGAGATATAATATCTACAATAAACAAAGGACTCAAGGAAAAAAAAAACACCCCTCCACAATAAAAGATCCAATCAAAAAATGGTCATCTAAAATGAATAGACACTTCTCAGCAGAAGAATTACAAATAGCCAATAAATATGAAAAAAAAAGTTTAACATCTCTGGCCATTAAAGAAATATAAATTAAAACAACACTGAAATTCCAGTGTACTCCAGAAAGGGTGGTTAATGTGTCATCCAGAAATCAGACTGGCTCCTCCCCACTGCATCAAAGACCTGGAAACTGGCTAGCAGGAGAAATTCAGGTGCCTGGCTCCTCCCATCCTACATTAGAAGGACCAGGCCACCCAGCGAACACAAGCCACGCAGTACTACCCTGACTAGGGCGCACATGATGAACAGGCAATGAACAGGCAAGACTAGTGGGATGGAAAAGTCCAAAGCAATACGAGCCAACAGGTGGTAACAGGTGAAGCAGCATTGTGCCTGGGAACAAAGATACATGGAATAGAAGCAGGTGGGTGCAGCCACCCCATTTATTTCTATTTTATTTTATTTTATTTTGTTTTGTTTTTATCTTCTTTTTTCTTCTTTTTATGTATTTTTTTTTTGTCTCTTAATGGCTGGGGAGGAATCCAGCCACAGAAAACTAACCCCATCCCCAAACCCAGAGATGAAGCTCAGATAATCCCTTGCTTATTCCTTCATTCTTTCTTTGCTGTGCTCTTCTCTAGCTTACCAAAGCTTGCATGATCATCTGTCTTCCAGCCTTCCTTCTACTTCCTTTTTCGTTATCTTTGTTTTGTCCACTATCCTTTTTAAATTTCCCACCACAGGATAAAGCCACTCTATCAAGGGGAAACACTTTGCATACAAGCTCCTAATTTACTATCAGTTTTGTTATATAATTGTGGATTTTTCTCATATTGTTTAAGGTACAAAATACTTACCGTGGTTTGTCAGACTCTAAATTGTACTTGATGCTATTGTTATTGATAATTATACTACTTTAGCTAGGTTGTCATAACTGTTGTAGTCAGTTTTTCTCCCTTCTGTAACAATACTGGGAAGCTCTGGGGTAATAACATCACCACAGCCAAACACACAAGGGCTGCAGACTGAGCCAAATAGATACCAACATTGCACTCTTAATTAATTGGGAAGTTAGGATCTTGGGACAGACACAAACCAAAAACCTCCTACACACAGAAGACTTTCCTAAAGAATAGACTTCCTAGAGAGGCGTTGTTATTAGTGTTATAGCTGCCTGCTACAAAAACCTACAAGGGTCAACACAGAAAACAAAAAAATTTTGAAGAAGAACATGACAAAATGCTGAAGTAAAATGCAATCTCAGAACTCCAACCCACCCAGAACAAATCCAGGAATGTGGAGATAGAGAAAAATGGAAGACACACACCTGAAACTTCTGAAATGATAGCAACCAAAGTAAAGAAACAAATCCATAAGGCTATAGAGGAATAAGATCAGAAATAATCTTTCAGGTTAAAAAAAGAAATGTCAGCATGCATAAAGGAATTGCTCAGCAAATGTGGAGTATAGATTAAAAAAAAATAGGAAAAGGATGGAAACCATAAGCGATCAATATGGGAAAGAAAGAGAATGCATGAAATGGATTCAAACATATCCAGGAAATTAAAAATTCCAGTGAAAGCTGGCAAAACCACTTGAATGAAACTGAAGATAGACTTTCAGACCTTCAAGACAGGATTACAGCTAGTGATCATGAAAGGAAAGCTCTCTTGAAAATAACAAAGGTTCAAGAAATAACAATTCAACAGCTGTAAGATGAAGCAAAGAAAAATAATAAAAGGCTGATTGGTGTCAATGAAAAAGGCGTCAACACAAATGACAAGTAATAGAAGTAGTAGAAAGTAATAGAAGTAATAGAAAATTTCACAACCATGGGAAAAGAAACTGACATACAGGTAAGTAAGGATTATAGAACTCCAACTAGCCATAACCAAAACAGATCTACACCTAGACATATAATAATCAAGATCCCAGAAATTCAACACAAGAACAGAAAAGAAACAGATTACCTGTAAAGGAAAACCCATCAGAATCATGACAGACTTCTCAACACAAACCATCAAGTCAAGAAGATGCTGGAGTGAAGTATTGCAAGTCCTGAAAGAAAACAACTTCCAACCCAGACTGATGTACCCTGCAAAACTATCTTTCAAAATTAATGGAGAAATAAGATACTTCCATGACAAATTACAACTGAAGGAATTTATAACCATCAAACCAACACTGCAAAAGGTACTGAAAGACATTCTAGACAGAGATTTAAAAAAAAAAAAAAACACAATTCCAAGAACAACAACAGAAAGAAACCACCAAGAAGGTAGGAAGTTAAACAAAGGGAAATATCAGGAAATCAATAACAGGAAAATAACCTGACGAAGATAAACCAATGCATATCAGTTGTAACTATCAATTTAAGTAGTCTCAATTAACCGATCAAAAGACATAGACTGTCAGAAAGGATCAAGGAACAAGATCCAGCAATATGCTGTATACATGAAACACATTTGAATCAAAAAGAAATTCATAGACTAAAAGGATGAAAAACAATACTCTGAAACAGGAACCCAGAAAAAAACAGTGGTAGCTATTTTGTTTGTAGACAATGTGAACTTCAAACCAAGAATGATCAAAAGAGATAAAGAAGGTCAGTGCATACTTGTAGGGGGAAAACTTTGAGAGGAGGAGATAACAGTCATAAATGTGTATGCACCAAATACAGGAGCAGCCAACTATATAAGATAAATATTAATAGACATGAAAAACCAAATGAGCGATAACACAATTGTAATAGGGGATCTTAATTTCCCAGTATCATAAGTAGATAGATCAACCAGACAAAAACATCAGCAAAGAAATAACTGAATCAAATCTGTGAACAAATAAACTCAGTAAATGTTTACAGAGTGTTCAACCCAACATAAGAATACATTCTTCTCAGCTGCAGATGGGATATTCTGTAAAATAGACCATAGGCTAACTCATGGAACATGCTTAAGTAAATGCAAACATTTGAAGTATCTCATGTATATTATCTGATCATTGTGGAATGAAATTGGAAATTAATGACAAAACAAACTGCAAAAACTCCATAAACACATGAAAATTCAATAACACCCTCCTGAACAACCAATATGTCACAGATGAAACTAAAGAAGAATTAAAACAAAATCTACCATTGAACAAAAATGCAGATACAGCATTCTGGAACTTGTTGGATACCATGAAAACAGTCCTCAGAGGGAAATTTAGAGCAGTGAATTCTCACATCAAGAAAACAGAACGAGCATGAATAACCTAATATTGTACCTCAAGCTTCCGGAAAGGGAAGATCAAATCAAGCCTAGAGCCCATACAAGGGAGGAATTTATAAAGATCAGAACACAAATTAATGTAATGGAGACTAAGAAAACAATACAAAAAATTAATGAAGAGTTGGTTCTTTGAAAGAATAAATAAAATTGATAAACCCTTAGCCAACCTTATCCAAAAAAGGAAAGAAAAGACTCAAATTCATACATTGAGGAATAAAAAGGGTGAAATCACTACAGATCTTATGGAATTTCAGAAGATCATCAATACCTACTCAAAAATCTTCACTCTCATAGGATTGGAAAATGCAAAAGAAATGGAAAGATTCCTAGATATATATGAACTACCAAAGCTGAATCAAGAAGATATAAAAATTCTGAATAACCTATTGTCAGTCAGTGAAATTGAAAATATAATAAAAAACTTACCAAAAAAGAAAAGCCCAGGTCATGATGGATTCATTGCTGAATTCTACAAGAAATTTAGAGAAGATTTAATGCTAATACTCCTCCAACTCTATAAAGAAATTGAAAGGGAAGCAATACTCCCTAACTCATTCCTGGAGGTAAGTATTACCCTTATACCAAACCAGAGAAAGACCCAACCAAAAAAGATAACTGCAGGCCAATCTCCCTAATGAACATAGATGCAAAAATTCTCAAGATTCTGGCAAACAGAATGCAACAAATCATAAAGAAGATTATACATCATGATCAAGTGGGATTCATCCCATGAATGCAGGGATGGTTCAACATATACAAATCAATAACTGTAATACACGATATCAGCAGAGCAAAAAACAAAAATTGCATCATCTCAATAGATACAGAAAAAGGTTTTGAAAAATTCAACACTCATTCATGATAAAAAAAAAACCTACAAAAAATCAGAATAGATGGTCTGAATCTGAAAAAAGCAATCTATGACAAACCAAAAGCCAACATCATACTAAATGGACAAAAACTGGAAGCTTTCACTAAAATCAGGAACAAGACAAGGATGTCCACTATCACCACTCCTATTCAGTATAATTCTGGAAACACTAGCCAGAGCTATTAGACAAGAGTGTGAAATTAAAGGACTAAGGATAGCAAAACAAGAAATTAAATTATTATTTATGAATGACATGATACTCTACATAGAAGACCACAAAAACTGTAACAAAAGACTCCTAGATTTAGTGACCAAATTCAGTAGTGTAGCTGGATACAAAGTCAACACTCAAAAATCTATAGCATTCCTACACCCAAGCAACAAATTCACTGAGAGAGAAATTAGAGAAACTATATCCTTCACAGTAGCATTCAAAAAAAAAAATGAAAGCAGAATTACTCTAACAAAGTTAGTGTAAGACCTATATATTGAAAATTATAGTACTTTGAAAAGAGAAATTGAAGAGAATATCAGAAAATGGAAAGATATCCCTTGTTCATGGATAGCAAGAACCAACATAGTGAAAATAGCCACATTCCTAAAATTATTATACAGATTTAATTCAATCTCAATAAGAATATCATTAGCATACCTCACAGAATTAAAGAAAACATTTCTAAAATTCATTTGGAACCAGGGGAAACCTTGAATAACAAAGAATCCTGGGCAACAAAGGCAAGGCAGGGGGCATCACAATCCCTGACTTGAAATTATACTACAAAACTACTGTAATAAAATCAGAATGGTACTGGCAAAAAAAAAAAATGGACCTGAGGACCAGTTGAACATATTAGAAGATGTAGGCACAGCTACAAACATACTCAGCCACCTTATTTTTGACAAATGGGCCAAGCATGTTCATGGGAAAAAAGATAGTCTCTTTTATAAATGGTGCTGGAAAACAGACCCTACATGCTCAAGATTAAAATTAGACCTCTATCAGTATGCACTAAACTAAAGTCAAAATGGATTAAAGATCTAAATAATAAAACTGACACACTCAATCTACTGGAAGAGAAAGCAGACAGAAATCTTGAAGATGTAGGTGTAGGTAGAGAATTCATGAACAAAACCCAGACTTCATGGGAAATACTTCAAAGAATCAACTGGAATCTCATCTTACTAAAAAGCTTCCGTTCAGACAAAGAAATCACCAACAGTGTGGAAAGACAACCCACAGAATGGGAAAATGATTTTAGGCAGCTGTCTCTTAGACAAAGGACTTACATCTAGAACATATAAAGAATTGGAAAAAAAAATCAGATCCCCCTAAATTCAGAAAACCCGATCCAAAAATGGGCATCTGAGATGTATACACCCTTCTCAGGTGAAGAAGTACAAATGGCAAATAAATATATGCCAAAATGTTTAATATCTCTGGTAATTTGAGAGATGCAAATTAAAACAACACTGAGATTCCATTTCACCCCAGAAAGAATGACTATCATCAAGAAATCAACCAGTAACAAATGCTGGTAGGTCTGTAGAAAAAAGGAACCTTTCTTCCCTGTTGGTAGGAGTGTAGACTGGTAGAGCTACTGTGGAAATCATTGTGGACACCCTCAGATAACTAGAACTAGAGGTCCCATTCCACCCAGCTATTCCCCTTCTGTGTATCTTCCCAGAAGAATTAAAAGAAGAATTAAAAACATCATACCACAGCGATACATGTGCACCCATGTTTATAGCAGCACAATTTGCAATAGCTAAATCTTGGAAAAAACCCAAATGCCCATCAACTGAGGAATGGATAAAAAAGATGTGATATTTTTATATAATGGAGTACTACAGTGCCATAAAGGAGGATAAACTTGAGCCTTTTATAGGTAAGTGGATGCAACTTGAGACCATACTCATAAGTGAAATAAATCAGACATATGTGTAAACATAAAATTGTCTTCCTGATGTGGGAAACTGAAAGAGTATATAAAGTATAAAGTATACAAGAGATATTGTGAAATTGAAGAAATTGTTCAAAAGCAAAAAGGAACTAGGATGAGTGAAAGGGGAAAATACAGCAGGGAAAATGGAAAAAAATGCAACTCAGTTCTACTTATTGAAATGTCTTAGTTCATTAAAAAGGAAGGTTTGTGCTAATGTCAATTGGAGAAATTTTTATGTCCATATCTAGTATCCTGATCAACTACTCTAAAGAGACCATATATTAGCTATTGTTATTCTCCTATTGTTATGAAATTTTGTTTTACCTTTTTTCCATTAAAAAAAAAATCAAATGACAACAAATGCTGGGGAAGCTGGGAGTGAAAGAGAAGCCCTTTCTACATTGTCAGTGGGAATATAAACTAGTACAGACCTTATGGAAATAAGAATGGATATTCTGCAATAAACTAAACCTAAAAATTCTATTAATACAGCTATTCCTCTTCTATGTATCTTCCCCAAAAGATTAGATCATTGTGTTATGTTGATACATGCATCCCATATGTATAGAATCACAACTTACAATAGCTGAATTTTGGAAATGGCTTACATGCCCATCAAGATACGAGTTGATAATGAAAATGTGATATATTTATATACGGTGGAGTATTATTCTGTAGAGAGATAAACTCGAGCCATTTTAGATAAATGGATACACATCAAGACTTAATAAGTGAAATAATCAAATACACAAGCTTAAATATTGTGATATCTCTTACATGAAAAACCTAATAAAGAGTAAGACAAAAGATAGACAATAGGAAGTAGGGAGGTATTTCTCAAATGGGGAGGAATCAAGAAGTTGAGGGAAGGGAGAGATATGGGGAGAAAATGGGATAAAAAGAATTGACAGATAAAAAATGGAAATAGAACTTTTGCAAATGGAAAGGGAACCAAGAGATTAAAGGAGTAGGGAGGAATAGGAGGGGTGGGGAACCAAAAAAATTCAGATGTGATAGGTAAATTTATCAGCTTTCATGATAAATGTAATCATTATGTACTGCAAACATGTTCTAATAAAATCAAAAGGATTCCATTTGTTAAAGGAATGTTTAATCTCATTCAGCCTAAGAGAAGATAGTCGTTTGGAATTGAAGAAAAATAGAAAGATGAAGAAATCTTATGATATTTTTTACTTAGAAATTGGTAAGATTGCATTATGACAGTTTAACCATGTGTATTTAATGGAGCATATTAAAAACATGATAAGTTTAATTCTATGAGAAATCATATTTATAACAAGGCACCATTAATGGTACACTGAATAATCATCAGGAGCGTTGGACTACCCGTAGGGAAAAATTACTTTTTCTCTGATTGTTCTGTGATTGACTTTCATTAACAGACTATTAACCACAAATAGCTTCACACCACCATAAATAGTCAACACTTTTTTTTTTCCTTCCAATTTGAAAGAGAAATGAGATATTGGTCTCATGTAGTCCCAATTCTCCTTGTAGGTATTAGGATAGCTTAATATTTTAGAAGTATTATTTGTCTCATGGGGAAATTCAGTGTATCTCCACTTTATAGTCACCAGTTATATATTCTTAAAAAGTAGAACAGGACAGAATAGTTATTTGGCTTAAGGTTAAGTAATCTTTTTGGTAGCAATATTAGAAACTAGAAACACACTATCCTATTCTTCGCAAGTAGAGCTAATAGATAAGAGCGAATTATTGAACAACTTTTTCACACCTAACCAACACCCCTTTAGAACCAAAAGGCAAAGACATTGAATTATTTAATCCTAAAACTGAAAGAATATGTTAAGATCATCCACTTTCATAAAAATTTTAGACTGGAAGAACTACCATAGGCCAAGAGACGAAAACCTCTCTGTATAAGATCATAAACCTAGGTGATTAAAAATTTTTGAAACTGAACGCTTGAGGGCTGAAGATGATGACTGCTTTTTTTTAAAGTATATTTTAGTTCTCTTTTTATGTGTTTCAATTCTTAAAGTTTTACTTTTCTCCCCATAGGAAGAGGGCAGAGTCCGAGTCTAGAAAGAGCAGTATACCGAACAGTAAGGAGGTTCCCTCACACCATCCAACAGACCCCGTAGAACTGAGGCGCCTTAACTTTCAAACACCAGGTAAGATGCATGACCCATTTGTCCCTAATGCAGCCCTGTCTCACAGTTGAATGGCTCAGGGGACACTGTCTTGAGAGATGAATATATCGGCTTGTTTGGAATCATATTTTTCATCCTGTTATTTTATTTTAATATTGTCAAGGCTCATCCAAGCATAAGTCTGGAAGAAAATTAAGTTCATTTTGCAAATCTGAAGTGGGGTAGGGAAAAGAAAGGCATGTAATTCTTCTTCAAAATTTGGAAGAACTATTGTCTTTGTGAAAATATTTGCCATTTTTATGGACTTAACACAGTTTACTATTTTCAGAGACATCAGTTTGCAGAGATTTTACTTCCTGATAAAGTGAATGCATGAATAAAAGGATGAATGTATACATCATTCATCCCATTGGGAAAGCATAGCTTTGTTCTGTATTCCCCTATTTGTTTGTGTTTGTGCGTCTCTAAAATTTTGAATACGGGAATGGAGGGAAGAAAGGAAAGACAGAGGAAGGAAAGAAAGAAAAGGAAGAAGAGGCTAATCACATTTTAGAATATTACCTATACTGTATGTCACCAGTTCAGATTTCTTACTGGGGAGATACTTGAAGGGACTGAGATACAAAAAAAATGTATTTTTCTTTAAGAACATTAAGTGCTTCCACGGAGGAAAAACCCTATACTTCCTGAGGGAATTTTATATAACGGTGCTCCCAAGCCTAAATCTTTTTTGCTTTCTTTTAACCAAAGTTTGTTTATACCAAATGAGTGGCAAGTAACAAATGATAAGTGCAGCTAAAGTTACACCGCCGAGTGACACTACCTTAATAAGTTATGATAAGGAACATGGTAAACAGCTGATACAAGAAATCTTTCAGATAAAAATTCGCGTATCGTTATGTATTGCAAATTTTTGGCAAGTTTCTTTAGTGTTAAATGAATGTTCTAATTCCTGGTAGATTTATTAAACTGTCCATTCTCAGTGAATTGCTTATAACTGGAAATACATAATTTATTGTATTTAGCTTTCTGTCACTTTTACACATACGTTTGTCATGGTAACAGGTGTTGAACTGAATGAAATGCTCAGCATTTTCAAAGTGGCTGTACTGTACAATCATGATTGTGGATTTTAAAATTCTAATTTAAGGCCGGGCGTGGTGGCTCACGCTCGTAATCCCAGCACTCAGGAGGCTGAGACAGGCGGATCATTGTGAGTTCGAGACCAGCCTGGGCTACAAATGAGCTCAAGGCCAGCCTGAACAGCATAGTGAGACCCTGTCTCAAAAAACAGGACTGGGGATCTAGCTCAGCGGTCTAAGTGCCTGCCTGGCAAGCGCAAGGTCGTGAGTTCAATCCCCGGTGCTGCAAAAAAAAAATAAAAATAAAAAATAAAAATAAATAAAATTCTAATTTAAATGTTGTTAGATCTTTAAAATTTGTTGTTCAGAAGGCAAAATTAACTTCATAAGTATAAAACATAAAATAAATTTTCATGTAGCCACATATCTTTGTATATATTTTTAAATGCTAAAAAAGAATCCTGTGAACTTTTGCATGAATGCTGAACAACCCCGAATCATTCTCTGGGATCTCTGCTGTTCCTGGATGCTCCATGTTGCACTGCCTTCTCAATGCTCCTTTGAACACCTTAATATGAAATAACTTACAGTAGTAAATCTGGCTGGTTTACTACACTTTAAAGTAATACTAATTCAAGCTAAAGCCAACTTCTTAGTAATGGGCTCGGAAATTCACGTACTTTTCATTTGGGTTAACTCAATATATAAAAGACCAAAATGCCAAAGCAGTTACGTTCCATATGATTCTTTGCCATCCTTGCCTCACCATCTGTCTCACCACATTTAAGAAATAGAGAGGATGATCATGCTTTTCAGTAGTCCTTGCTGGGCTGCACTGCAATACTTCTCTATTGAACAGTGTGTGTTGGGACCTAGGTCTTCCAGCAGAGACAGAAACACAGTCAAGGAGATGAGTGGGAAGGAAATGTAGCTTCAAAAGAGCCAATCGAACTGCAACACTTCACTCCTATAGTAACAACAGACAAAGCTTCCAGGCACAAATGGGAAGTATGGCTGGGAACTATGGAGAAAAGATTGTTAAGATGGCAAACGTGATTGTTAGCGACTCAATAGGAATGACTTTTCCAAGGGGTTTCTGTCTTCAAGTACTTCTCAGTGTTATGGGTAATTTTTCCAATATGGAAAACCCAATAATTCTATTAAGAATTTTTTCTCCTAATGTACATGAGAGTACCAGATCCATTTATAAAGAGAACATGTTAAATTCAAATAAATCACTGGAAAAGAAAATGAATGTTATAATCAAAGTGGCACTCATCACTAATGATCACTAAAGTCACTAATGATTTTACAGAATTAAAATGGGGATAGATATACGTAAGAAGGCACCATTTAGCTACTTATCACCAAATGGATAGTGGAATAAAATGGACTAATGAATAAGATAGGAGAAAGGAGATACAGTGGAGGAAGAGAATAGAAAAGGAGAAATTGTCCTAAGCTCCCAAGAAACTGCACACTTGGGAAGCATTGTGTTGTGCCCTTTAGCTGCAGTGAGCAATCCACTTAAGCTTGATTTGTTGAAATAGTCACTTTTCCTCCCACGTCCTATGGTGTGGCCTGCTGTCCTGGAAATTTGAAGGGTTTACAAAGGAGATAAACTCCACTGTTAATGTGAAATTCACGGAGATGTGACCATTTGCTTCACCTAGCATGGATTCCATCCAGTGACTATGAATTACCTTAATTATTTGCCACTAGGATAGAGGAGAAGGTGGAATTGTTAGCCTAGTAACCTTTTTATAATTTTTTCTTCTTATTCACAAAGAATCAAGGATTTTCTTAAGTGATAAGACAAAGTGATCCTTTTTTCAGATGCTGTGTACCTGGTACATTGATTCTACTTAAGTTTTGTATTTTAAATTATTTGTATTTCACTGTGTGAAATGTTTTCTATAGTCAGATTTGTGACTGTATAGTTATGTATCCCTAAATATCATAACAGCTGAGAATATTTAATAATGTTATACATAAATGGGACTTAATATTCAGTGTATTTATGTAGTCTCTTGATGAAGTAAGAAACTTGTGATTTATATACCAGCTTCCAAACAGAACTTGCCAGTGAAAGCAAATTGATTCTCATTCCTGATGAGTCTGTTGTGAATGATAAAATACCAAACAAACATTGCCATTTGAAGTGCAGCCAACCTTTTAGATGCCAAAGGAAGCACATTGCTTAGTTCACTGATGGCATAAATTTTACTTTCCTTAAAAAATGTAAATGAAAGGTTCATTTACTCTGAGTTACTTTTTCTTCATTGAGTGTGTATGTTTAAGGAGTCAGATTTTCCTTCTCAATTTGCCCAGTGCTCCAAATGTCCTATGACAATATTCTTACAGCTTAACAATACCACAAGCACATTTTGGTCAGGAGTAGATCTGTCCATTGTTATTCAGCTAAAACACGAAAAGAAAATACACCTGTGTTTTTAGTTTAGCCATCTAAATTTATGTGGTTGGGATGTAGGGAGAAATATGCTTTAGCACACCTGCAAAATTTTGGGTAAGAATTAAATTGCTTTAAGCTAAATGCTGTACTCCAGCATTTGAGCAGGTCAGGAGGCTCCAGCTTTCACAATTGCAAGTGCTTTTGCTGAGAATATTGTCCATAAGTGTTGATCTGCCTTAGCGAGAGTCAGGCAGCAGGATACAGCCAAGCTATTGAGAGAACCTAAGCTAGCTTGTCTCCCAAGAGAATAATGGTTTAAATGAATAAATCAAAGTTTTCAGTATAGAGGATCAATCAGAACTAGAGTGGACTATTGGAGAAGCATTGCTAGTGTCACCAAAAACTTTAAAAAATCAAAATGGAGACCCAAGTATATAGATTAGCATCTGTCTTGGTTACTTTTCTCTCATTGCTGAGACAAAATGCCTGATGCCCAAAATGAAGGAAAGCTTTATTTAGCTTATGGTTTTTGGAGGTTTCAGTCCATAGTCAGTTGGCTCCAAGGCTGGGTGGCGTGGTGCAGGGGCAGCCATTCATGGCGGCAGCAGGTACCAAAGTCAACAAGCGCTAAAAAAGGAAAGCATGACTCCTTCCCTCCCTTATAGTGTATGCTGGCTACCTGCTCCTGGCAGGTGCAGCACTCACACCACCAATCCAAGCACTAGGCAATGAACCAATCACAAGTACTAGACTCAGCTGCCTTTGAAAGGCCCACACCTCCATGACCACATGACCACATGAGACTTTGGGGGGACATCTAAACACAAACCAGAACAGCATCATAGTTAAGGTTAGATATGTCATCTCAAAGCATAGAATGCATTGGGTAGAATTAATAGAGAAGAAACATAGTGTAAGATTTTACTGGAAGTATCTGCTGATCCAATTTTACAAATCTTTAAGTTATATCGACAAAGGAAAAATATTCACTTATTAAAGAAGCTTTTAAAAGAAACTTTTATTCAGCTTCACATTTCATTGTGAACAGCAAAAACTAAGTATGTGCTCAAAAGGGTTGACGCATGGGTCGCCCATTAGACGTAAGTGATGGTGTTCATTAACCTGGGTTGGAGGGATAATTTTTCTTTCATTGTTTTTTTAAAAAGTCTTGAGTTATTTTATTGCCTTCTCTCACTATTTCTTTCTTTTTTTATTATAAAAGAACACATCAATAAACCTTTTTAAGAATCATATTGCTTGTGACTAAACAGATGTTCATTATACTATTTAAATTTTTAGTATTTCTGAAATTTTTTTATAATTATAGAAAAGCAAAGTGGCACATTTAGAAAGGAATTTTTTTAACATGTCACATTTCTTTTTTCTTCTTTTTCTTAACATAGAATAATCAGAAAAAGATTTTGTATCACTACTCCAGTTTTATCCTCTAGAAATATATGCCATATGCAGCTCTATACAGACGTGTCCTTCTAGACATTTTTAATTGATGTGTAGAGTTTTGTTTTTTTGTTTTTGTTTTTGTTTTTGTAACAAGGATCAAACTCATGACTTCATGCTTGCCAGACATGGGATTGTGCCACTAAGCTAAATCCCTGACCCTATTATTTTTGAAGTGATAAAATCTATAGTATGTGGATAGACTTGAATATATACACAATTTGCTGGATTAGATTTAACTATATAAAACTAAGTTTTCACAAATTATTCTTCTAGATTTTACCTCCTAGATGTCTTGTGGAATTAATAATATTCTGTTCTATAGATTGCAGAATGCCCTGACTCCTCCTTAGTAATGGCCACAACTTGCCATACTTTGCTGTTGCAGCTGGTTCTGTAATCACCAGTACCGAACCCTCATCTGTTCACACCATTGTTGCTATTTCTGCATGCTAGTCACTTGGCAGGGCCCTATGTGGACACATTTACCATACTGTGAAAATCCTGTAGTGAAAATTTAATTTCTCTGACCCATAGCCTCTGCTCATATATATGATATTTATGATGAAGTTAAATACAATATTTTCAGGAGGTGATGGTATATAAGGAAGTCAAATAAAAAATGGATATATGTTCATATTTTTACTTCTTCCCAACAAAGCAATTTTAGAAGTTCAGTATTTTAGAGAAACATGCTTTCTTTCCAGTACGAAGAAAGGTGTAAGACAGAATGGAGCTGACAGTGTCTCATGGAGTGCCAGACACTGCCTTTCTCTGTGCCTGTATGTGCCACCTTCCAGAATCTGCTGCCCCACTCACACCCCAGAAAAGACCTTCAGCAAAAACAAAACTATGGTGTTTGTGCTTGTACCTTTTTGAAAAAGAGATTTAAGAATTCATCATCAGATGTCACAACATAAAAGCTTCTTTTCATTTTGTAGCTGACCTTAATATATTTTGCCCTAAAGCATATATGGATGGTGGGTGATTGATGGGCTGTGAAAAATAAAAATAAACTCGTAAAAAGTTAACAGATCAGAAATAGTGATATCAGTAGCAGAAATGTCGGCACTGCAGTAGAGTTAGCTTCAGAACTTCTGAAGCCTCTCCTTTGATGCATTGATGCTATTAATTTGATCAGTGCTACCAAAATCCATTTTTATGCTCTTTTTCATATTTTATTTATTTATTTTTTTTGTCGTAAGAAATGTAGGCACACAACCTAAATGAATCTTTTTTTATGGTGATTCATGGGATCTGAATGTTAAGTTCCATGGTTTATTCAAATTCTGCATTTTGAGAAATTCTACAATGAAAATGAGTTTTAATGACATCATTAAGTCCTTACTTCAGGAAGTACCATTAGAGAAATTTTCACTTAATGATGATTGGAATCATGAATCAAATGAAATTGTTATTATTGGTTTACCAAGAAGCAATTATACCTTATACATCAATACTCTTGTTATCTTTATTATTAGTTTGTGAGACAAATTATAAACCTAGTAGAATATTTGTATTTTTTATGGTGCCCTAAATGGTGTACATGTTACAGTAAAAGTATGGTAGTGAAACGAAATCTCTTTGTCTATCACTATTACTTTGATTATTTACAGTTTTGAAAAAGCTGTTGCCTTTAACTTGATAAACAGATTAGCTTCTCTTTAGTCCAACACACTCTGTTCTGAGGGTTCAAAAAATTTCAGATCTAGGAGTATTTCAGATATTGACTTCAGATGAGGAATATTCAGCCTGTATTTAATAAACATTTCTGTATGGGCACTAAAATTTTTTCAAATATACTCTGAATAACTTAAAACACAGAACATTAGAGAAGCAAAATTTTTTTAAAAATCATTTTGCAAATAGCAACTGTTATTTTTAACATTTTGAATTTGTACCTTTAGTTCATGTTTTCTTCAAACTTAATGTTTTGGCAAGAAATAATTAGAAAATAGACATTCAAACATGAATGCCCTTACCCTGTCTGCCAGTATGTAAAAAGAAGTACTCTAAATGAAGTTATTATATTAACACATGGTCTTAAATAGAGGATGACTTATGATTTTTGTGTTGTCACATAAGTGATTGTTCTAGTTACTTTTCTCGTTGCTGAGACAAAATACCTGACACCAAATGTTAAAGGTGGAAAAATTTATTTAGCTCACAGTTTGTAGACATTTGTAGAGCCATAATTGGCTGGCTCCAAGGCAGAGTGGCACATGGCAGAGGGGCAACAGTTCGTAGAAGGCAGCAAAAGCGACAAAAGAGAAATCAAGCCTCTTTCTGTCTCTTATCTTGTATCCAGTCTATCTGGACTAAGGCAGTGCCAATCCAAATGAGTGGATCCAGCAATCACCCACCCTTAGTTATAGCACCCTTAATCCCAGCATTGCACTAAGAATCACACATTCTAGATTCAGTCACCTGAAAAAACCCTATGACCCCTGAGGCTTTGGGGGGACATCTGGACACAAGCCTTAACAGTGGTCCAGTCTCACTGGCCCAGTTTTATACACATGTCACTACTCTTCCAGTCAAATGATTTGAGAGACAGCATGGCATAATGAGAAGTGCTCTAAATCAGAAGTGACAAGGCCTGTGGCCAGATCTCCTGCATGACCGTACTTTTCAGATAATTATGTTCTTGAGCAATTCATTTAACTCCTCTGATCTTCATCTTCCTAATTGATAAAATGAATGGGCTTGGGCTATGGAGAGGGAAAGATAAATGAATCCTTAGAGGATGAACCAGTGCAAGAAATACCAACCTTTACATCTTGTC